>WOFM01002192.1:0-29158 GCA_011428145.1 Ericerus pela
GGTAGCAAACTCTTTATTTTCTCTAAATGTTGGTAGATGATGAGAGAAGGGGAAATGTTGTATTGCAATCAGCTGTTAAAAGCTGATTTCTGCAAATTTTCAACACATTGTTGTAGAGGTTGGAAGAAAGTGACCAGTTCCTTACCCACTGAGTAAAACATAGACTAATAAAAATAACTGTTTTGAAGCAGCTGTATATGTACCACATTGAGAGATCACTATTTGTGGGTATAGGTGTGTGTAATACACCTCACCACTACAACTATAAAAGGCGATGCATATTCTGGTATTAACATATGTGTGTGTTTGCCAAGCTCAGTATACAAATTGGTAGTCCTGACAAATTAAAGCTGTGAGCGCAAAAAGGTAGTTTGTGAACTGTAAGTTCACTGGCCATTTAGGTGATTAACAAGTGTGTTAAAACAACCTACTTGCAAATCACACTTCATCACACTCATATTTGCAACAAAAAAAAATTCCCTTATGTAATATACAATGAACTATTTTTCTTTATAATTTTTAGGATGAGAGTTTTGACTATAAAATAAAATTTTGAGAGTTGAAAGTATATTCCAAATACACGGGATGTGTTAAATGAAATCCTACACTGTAATAGTCACTAAAGTATTATATAATATTATTGAATAGCCATGAGATTTAATCTATTAACTTATGATCTTTTTGTACCATTATCTAGCCTTTTCCTTTGGATTGCACCAAGTCAAACAGCTGGTATCTGCCAAATTCTATTTTCAATGGATACATACAAATACAAAGAGAAGATTCATATAAACATAATTGGTTTCTATAACCACCAAAAAATAGTATCGTATGAAAATCGAGTAACTTTCCTAATTTCAAGATACTCAATATATAATTCTGATAAATATAAATACATTCAATCTATGGTGCCATGTTACGGACAACATAGACCAATAAGGACAAACTGGGACATAGATGATTATTATCTAGCATATTATGTAGCAACAATCAATTCTTACGAAGATATATATGTATTCAGAAAGGAAATAAGTGATAACGAAGAAGTATTTGTGATTAAGGACAAAATTAAGATTTCAAAAGACCAATACCGTAATGAGTTTAGAATTGACAAAGAATTTTATGATGCTAATTTTATTTGGAACACGGTTCAAACAATCAACTTTTTCTCTAAAGAAGTTGAAGAAATATTTATCAGTGAAATAACTGAAGATGAAACTTCAATTGAGTGAGTATTTTTCATAATTTTTATTTATTTCAAAAAATAATTTATTTGGTGTGTAGAAATATGTGCCACAGAGAAGGGTTCTAATTTTCTGAGATTGCAAACATTCCTCATCTTTGATTTTCTGCACAAATAATGATTGATTCAAATGAATAATATTAGTTGATGACATATCTAATAATATAATTACAAAAGTTATTCGTTGAATCAAAACCACTTTTACATCTCAACCAATGATGTGGAGCTACAATATTGATACTGGAAATTTAGTTGGGGGAACAGTTGCATTGAAAAAAGGGAGGTAAATCTTTAAAAAAAATAACGCTATTTTATATGCCATTAAACAGTCTGTATTTTCTTTTTAATAACTTCACACATATTATTTTGTCTGAAGATCTCCTCAATAGGGGTAAAGTGTTCTTCACCGATGCCATGCCCAGCATATGTATCCGTTACTTTTTTGTTATATTTCCGAGTACTTACTTATTTCAACATCCTTGTTCTGTCAAAACTTTCACAAATAGTTATTTTTTTGAAATGTTCATTTTAATTTTTGAAAATAAATAAATAAGTATTTTCTCGCCTATATTTCTTTATTCAATACTTACGGTTTGTTCGGATAAGTTATATAGATAACTAAATCATAATGTGTCCTACTATTAGTAAAAGGAAGTTTAATATTTCCACCCAGAATACAATTTACTTTTAAAAATTACAATCTTGGTTCCATATTATCTCTCAGGCCTATATCACTTTGGATTCTCCGATATAATCATTTTCATTAATTTGGTGATATTTTAATTGCAGAGACCGGTTGAATAATTTGGAACCAAGAATATTGGTCACCATATGTCTGTCAATTTTTTCAGAAAAAATATTCGTAGATGAAGGTTTTGAAATTGATGAAGAAAGAATGCTTAGTAATATGGAGGATTTTGAACCAAGTGCCAAGCTCATGTATGGATACCATCCAGCGTATAAGCGGCACCTGCAATACGTGTATCCGTGTTTACAAAAACATAATAGTGGAATACTTCCTACCGATGAAAAGTATTATATATCGAGTGGACGTCGAGAAAATTCCATATTCGTGTATACGGTTCCAAATGAGACATATGCCAGAGTCTTCCCAGTATACCTTATTGAAAACTTTGATTTCAGTAATTTGACAATTTCATATTAAAGTAAAAATGAAATATATGTATACCCTTACCACCCTTTCATAAAAAAAAACTGTATCACTAAATCTTTGATTCAATCTATTCGCTGAGTCAACTATGAATACAATAAAATTTATCAGTTTACTATGATTCTTCTTCATTAATTTTAAACAATTGTTAATGAGGGTGGTAAGTAATGGTCGTGAAACTAAGTAGGTATAAGGACTACCTATACACTTAATATTGAAGATCAAGTTAAATGAAATGAAATGATTGAAAATTTTGATATCAATCAACATTTATAACAAAAAATTGTATGATTCAAATAAGAAACTGAAGATATTTTATGATCCTCTGTCAAAAAAATGTAATAGTTATGGCTCTACATATCTACGTATTATAAAACTTTATACTATCACTAGGAAACAATATTAGTTGGTGACTCTATCACACCAAAACTACTTGGCTGATTTAGATGAGACTTTTCAGAAATACTTATCTCAAAGAGGGTTTGTAGCATAATATATTAAGTAGGTACATACAGGGTTATTCAAATCATCAAATAACATGGGGAAAATACGTTATGGTGTTTGATGAAATGAGTAGGCTGTGTTATAGCCATATAAATGAGTCAAAATCATTCACCAAATTATACACAACAAGAAAATTTGTATAGGTACTGTAGATGACAAGCGATCCCACAAAATAATCCAAAGGATTAAATTTTGTAGGCCTTATTCTATCTGCAGCACCCAGTTGCATGATAAGTTGGTATGCTTCGTAAGTTGATGCACATTTTGGTCCAGTTTATTTGGTTATAACATATGTGGAATACCTTGTCGTGAGAGATATTCTCACCAGAAGGAAATTCTACAGAATTTAAGCGTGTTCAGCCACTTCGTACACAAGTATGGGTAAGCCAGAACCAGACCAAACACTGGCGATTTTAGAGCCAATTCGGGTGGTTTATATACGGCTTATTTACACGCACACAAACACACGTACGTAAGAGAATACGTACGTTGGTGAGAACATCCAGGTTGCATCATCCCCTATTGAGATAGGAGATGGCTGGCCAGTTCGTGTACGAATCGTGACATCATCTTATTGTGTCACGATTCGGTACTCGTACATTACCTGCAAGTACATACTGGTAATTACAATCGAACGAGTTTTGTGTGTTTAACTTCACAAAGACGATTATTTGCCTGCCCTTTCAAGCGACGACTGTCATCGAGGGGTCTGAGCCCCTTTACCTCATACCAGTAAGTCCCCACAGCTGCTCCCCCCAGTTTTTGCGCTACAAAAATGATCAAAACACGCAGGCCTGGGGGGACTTGCGGGTTTATGAGCGCCTCTTCTGGTCTGCCTCCCACTTGGCTAGTGCGCTTCCAACTGCAGCCCCGACGCATTCATATGATTGCTGTCTTGCGTCGGCATGTGCCTGGTATTGGGCGCAACTGACTTCTGCCCTATGCATAGGTGGACAATTTTTTGTGTACGCGTACGGGTGGTGGTGGGAGTGAGGGGGCAGCGGTTGCTTGAAAAGTGGTTTTCTTAGCATCAGGGAGTTTGAAGTCTCCGATGCTAGGGCAGTCCTCTTTGCCTTCTCATTCGCTGCCCTCTCTGCCGTGAAGAGGAACTTCATCAGTTCCCTGGTTTCTGCGGGCTTTGACTCGGATTTTGGGGCTTCCAGTATCAAAGTTGGTTCTGGCGGTGACCAGGGAGGACAGACTATTGGGGGAAGCGGAGTCGTCATCTCCACTAGGACTTTGTCTATGGGAGGAGCTGTGTCCATGAGAAGCTCCTCCTCTATCCAATCCAGCTCCGTTTTCTGTTCGATTTTCAGCTGATTTTGTGAGAGCTCATGGTTCTTCAAGCAGTCTGGGAGGTGGTGGACTTCAGGATGGTATCAGTTGGTAGCGACATTAGAATAGGTTGTTAAGGAAAAAGGAACCAAAATTATTATTTCAGAGAACACATCCAAGATCTATGGCAGTTCTGAAACGGGTGAATTTAATGCTTTTTTTGATTTACCATTACAGTTACGTTTCATTATTTTCACATCTTCTTATCAGTATGTAGAGGGGATAGCACTTAAAAATTCCCAGCTGTATGCAAGTTTACCGGTTAAGTACTGATTGGTTTAAGCAAAGTTATGCCTGAAATAAACTCATAGAATATATTTTTCAAATTTTTATTACAAAGGAATCTCCACTTGTGACGTCACAACATTGAGATTATCTTTGTCTTTAATGGTAAACGTACTTTGCGATATTTATTTCCGTATCGCATGTGGATTTGTTTATTCCTGTCGTTTTATTTTTTGTTGGCATTCCATGTTTGTTTATCTCTGGAGTTTCTTTTGTCTCACGGAGTTCCAATTTTCGTCGCATATTTTTTAGCGGGGTTAAACTTACGTAGGGGATATTACTTTTTCGGGAGTAAATTTTATTTTCTTCGCATTAACTTCTCAGACTTGCGAGAAGGATTGGAATTTTTGCATTTTTTACTGCCTAGGGGACTGCCTCTTTTTTGTGGGATATGGGGCCTCCGGATCAAATGTTTTAGTGGTAATATCGACTGAAAATCTTATAGACTTTTTTAACGTTTTCTGTTGTGAATTATTTATTTTACATTTTTCAACGGATTCTTCTGTGTTTGTTGGTGAATCCGTCTGTATATTTTCTATTTTCTCCATCTGCAACATTTTTATTCTTTTATCGTCACTTAACATGTATGCAGGCTTCAATCTGTCGATTGAAATTGTTCGAGGTTAGCCTGTAATGAGTATCACAAAGTTTTTCTCATCTCGTGATACTACTTTGTAAGGACTGTTGTATGGTTTCTCCAGCACAGATATAATTTTTTCGTCTCTAACAAATACATTTGAAGTATTGGCCAATTGTTTCGAGACGTAAATCTTGGGCTGTCCATGGCAAGCTGCCTGTTTTAGGAAATTGTTGGCATCATTTCTTATATTTTGTACCATGATTTCGGGGCAAACTTCCTTCGATTCTATGAAGAAGTCCCCTGGGAGGCGTAGCTCTTTGCCAAATGCTAGTTGCGCTACAGAGTGACCTGTATCAGTTTGTAGGGCAGATCGAAGGCCTAAGAAGATGGTAGGGAGTACTTCTACCCATCTCTTTGTATCATGTGACATGATAGAGGCTTTGAGGGCTCTATGCCATCTCCCGATTTTTCCATTGGATTGAGGATGGTAAGATGTGGTATGACTGTGTTGAACACCAAGCTTATTAGACAGCTATTTAAAGAGCGAGCTCTCGAATTGGCGACCTTGGTCTGTGATTATGACTTCTGGTACACCATACCTCGCAATCCAGGTATCGTATACCCTTGCAGCCACTGTAGCTGCTATCATCTAATGTAGAGGGATTGCTTTTGGCCATCGTGTTGCCCTGTCTATTATCGTCAACAGGTATCTGTGTCCTTGAGATGGTGGCAATGGGCCTACCAAGTCCATATGTACAGTTTTAAACCGCTCCGTTTGTTTGAAGGAATTGAGGGGCAAGCGAGTGTGTCTTCCTACGTTGGATTCTTGACACTTCAGGCAACTGTGAGCCCATTTGTTGCAGTCAGACTTCATTCGTGGCCATACAAACCTTGCCGAAATCATATTAGCACTACATTTTGGCCCAGCATGTGACAGATTATGTACACTGTTGAAAGCTAACCTGCGATATTTTACCGGTAGAAATGGCCTATTCTTACCTGTACTGACGTAACATGTTAATAAAACATCAGTACCGGGAATTTTTTGCTGTCTCAATTTGAGAGTAGTATCATCGTTCGATAACATCTCTTGCAATTCTGCATCCTTAAGCTGTGCTTTATCTATTTCAGCATAAGGCAATTGGACAGGAGCCAAGATAGCTTCGATTCTACTCAAGGCATCAGATGCAGTGTCTAGTTCTCCACTTATATACTGAATATCGGTAGTCAATTGACCAATGTAGTCTAATTGTCGTGCTCTTCTCGGCAATGCCTGTTCTGTTTTTTGTGTGAAGGCTTATGTTATGGGTTTATGGTCAATATACACAGAAAAACATCTACCCTCTAACTGGTGCCTGAAATGCTTCAACGCAGCAAAAATTCCGAGCAATTCCGTTTCGTATGTGCTATAGTTCTTTTCTGTTTTTGAGAGCTTCCTCAAGAAGAAAGCTAGCGGTAACTTCTTGTTGTCTTTATCCAATTGGTACAGGGTTGCACCAATAGCAAAATCAGATGCATCGGTACTCACGCATAATGGCAGACTTTTGTCTGGATGAGCCAATGGAGTTGCATTTGCCAGTGTATCTTTGATTTTCTCAAAGGCCTGTTCGGCTTCTTCATTCCATTCGAGTGGAGTCTTATATTTCCTTTTACTTGTCTTTATTAGCGCAAAAAGCTTACTTTGTTCGGCTGCTGCATTTTTCATGCAACATCTATAGAAGTTCACCATCCCCAAGAAACGCCTAATTTCAGCGACATTTGAGGGTTTCAGGAAGTTCAATATTGGCTTTACTTTGGTCTTCAAGGGGGAAATGCCTTCGGTCGAGACTTTGTAGCCGAGGAAGTCAATTTCAGTCTGTGCATATAAGCTTTTACCTATGTTGATAGTAAGTCTGGCAGCGTGTATACGCTGTACAACGGCTCTTACATTCTCCTCATGCTGTTGCTCACCGCCTTCAGAGCAAATGCAGATATCATCCAAGTATGCATATGCAAACAGCAATTCCCTAAACAGTCCATTGGTAAATCTCTGGAAAGTTTGTGTTAAGGTGCGAAATCCAAACGGCATTCGAAGCTATTCGAATAGTCCAAAGGGGGTTACAACCGCTGTCTTTGGTACATCCTGGTCAGCCATAGAAATTTGGTGGAATGCCCAGTTGATGTCAATTTTGGTGAACATCGTGTTACCCTTCATGTTCGCGTTGAAGTCCATTATATTGGCTAATGGGTAGCGATCAGGAACTGTTATGGCATTTAAGTCCCTGTAGTCTCCAACAATTTGCCACTCTCCACTTGCTTTTTTGGTCATGTGGATAGGGGAGCTCCATGACCTTTTTGAGGGGCGACATACTCCCTCCTCAATGATACGATGAAAGTACTCCCATGCCGCTTTGAGTTTGTCAGGCAGTAACCTTCGTGCTCTAGCATGGCAAGGGTATCCTTTGGTTTCTATGTAATGAACCATATCATGTTTGTATGTAGGATGCCTGCGAATTGATGTTTCAGTGACTCCAGGATAGTCAGACAAGATCTGTAAGAGTTGTCCGTCAACTTTTGTACAGCTGGATATATTTGTGTCCAGTCTGTAAGCATGCGTTTTGCCATCCACACAATTTTTAGTTTCACTACTGATCAGTTTGCTGTTTTTGAGGTCAATGATCAGGCCATAATGTGCAAGAAGATCTGCACCCAGGATCGAGTTTGGAACATCAGCAACTGTGAAGGACCATGTCATATTTTCCTTAAGTCCGATGTCAACTTTGCTGGTCTCAAGTCGGTAAGCTGGAAGGTTTTGACCATTCACAGTACGGAGATAGTATTTCGGAGGAAGTACTTTTTGGTTTTTATTTACTGGCAATATACTCAAGTCTGCACCTGAGTCTATCAAGTACCATCTCCTATTTGTCATGTCCTTTATGAATAGGCAGCATGAGTGTTTTTCCGAGAAGTCTTTGGCCGCATAGATGGCCCCTCGTTCTAGTTTGACGCATCCTTGTTATAGGATTTACCCCACCATTTGCACCTATTGTTGCATTTGGTGGCCTCCGCAACAAACCTATTATGGAAGAAACAACTCTTCTCATCCCAATTTTGAGACTAGTTTTTGGGAGATGATGTACGTGGGGGAGTTGAACTCTGACCCCTGTTGTTGGAACTCGATCTTCAGTCTCTGGACTGGGAATGTCGTCCTCTGCTACTGCTGTTGTTATTGTTGTTGTTTCTTGATTTGGATCGTTGTCACCAGCTACTATTGGGTTTCATTAAGCTTTGGCTTTTGTTCCAACTGAGCTATTTGGGCTGGAAGTTGAGCGAGTTCTCCAGTCTCTGCAGACACTGCACTTACCACGGGCTTTGACCTGGTGTATTCGAGTGCATTATCTGCGGATTTTGCAAGGAAGTCCAAGTCTGTAGATGTGTTTATCACGGTTGAACCTACAGCAGCTAGGCATTGCACAACACTTTGGGGAAGTTGTTTGCAAAATTGATTGCCTATGACAGAAGGGGCTACGATGTTATGCGCCTTCTGCCTCAATTTTGTCATGAAGATTGAGGGTTTGTCATCCCCCATCTTCATACCAGCCATCACATCATCAATAATTTCGTTATTTGTTTTTCCAAATACATTTTTGATCTTCTTGACAAACCAGGCATATTTGTCATCTTCTGTCAAAGGGCATTCCATGATGTCCGGAATGTGGCAGATTATCTGTGGGGGCATGCCTCCACAGATGTGTAGATCCCGCTGGTTCAGAGTTATGTTCTCGGTCTTCAACCTGCCTTCTAATAAAGTAAACTATAAGTCTACCTCATTGGGCAGAAATTCTGGGATCTCTATCCTCCATCTGTAGAAGTTGGGGTTCTGCCCTGGCTGCAATTGCAAAAGTTGCATAATCTGTGCCAAGACTTCGGGTGTCAGCTGTGGCTGACTACTACCTCCCTGCTATGGTTGTGGGTTTTCGGTTGGTGGTGGGACCATTGCTGTGTCTTTCTGATGACAAGCGTATTCCACAGAACTACTTCTTTCCTTGCTTTTTTGAAAACACTGGCTCCTGTGTTTGTAGGACAGGTGTTTTTGGGTCAGAACTTTGGCTTAAAGTTCGACCACTTCTCAACATTTTAACTGCTAATTGATCTTTATTTATTGCAGTTCCCAGTTGTGTTAATTCTGGGTGTTGAGGGCCTTTTTCAAGATTTGGTAAATTCTTAGAGTGTCGAGTTGAAGTCGGGGGAGTTGGGGATGAGTCCTACCTTCTTCTTCCAGGTCTACTGTCTGGTTTCTCCTTGTTTATATATTTTAAGGACAGGGGTATAAATTTCCACTTCAGCAGACTCTACTTCGACAACCTAAAAGGTGTCTTAGTCTGCAAAAAAGTGTTTTTTGTATTTGCCAAGCAAGCGAGTTTCTCGCCAGCGCACCGCGCCGAATTTTTGTAATAGTGCAACGCGCCTTAAGACACCTCACGACGTAGCCAAAATCACGTCGAGGTCACCACTGTGGAATGCCTTGTTGTGAGAGATATTCTCACCAGAAGGAAATTCTACAGAATTTAAGCGTGTTCAGCCACTTCGTACACAAGTATGGGTAAGCCAGAACCAGACCGAACACTGGCGATTTTAGAGCCAATTTGGGTGGTTTATATACGGCTTATTTACATGCACAGAAACACACGTACATAAGAGAATACGTACATTGGTGAGAACAGCCAGGTCGCATCGTCCCCTGTCGAGATAAGAGATGGCTGGCTGTTTCATGTACAAATTGTGACATCATCTTATTGTGTCACGATTCGGTACTCGTACACTACTTGCAAGTACATACAGGTAATTACGATCGAATGAGTTTTGTGTTTTTAACGTCACAAGGACGATTATTTGCCTGCCCTTTGGGGCAGCGACTGTCGTTGAGGGGTCTGAGCCCCTTTACCTCATACCAGTGAGTCCCCACAACATAGGTAGCCTATTCATTTTATCAAGCATCATAATGTACTTTATCTATGCATGATGAAATGAATAACTATGAAAACAGATGGATAGCAGAATTTGTTTGGCACAATGATGTCATAAATCATTTGATTAAAACATAACTGAGAAGTAATTATATGTCTATGACAAACCTGTTTCAGCATCAGCCACTGTAGCTTGGTGATTAAATATGGGATAGGACGCAGCAGTGGTAGGTTTGAATCTGCAGTCAGACAATTATTTTTTGAATTTTTTTACTAATCTTTGATATTTTTGTGTATTGAAATGCTGGGTTAGGTGTTTTTTCATTTTTTCAGATTTTTCATCACACAATTTAAAAAAAAAAAGGCGAAACCAGAACATAACATCATTGTGCCAAACATATGTTGCTGTCCATCCACTTTCCTGAATAACCCTATATATTATTTGTGGGTTTAGGTGTGTCCACACACCTCACCACCATCACTATAAGCAAGTGCTGCGTGTTTTATATAAATAGACGAGTATGCATGAGCATAGCTCAGTATACAAATTGACAAAGCTGATGAAGTAAGGCTGTAAGTGCAAAAAGGTTGTTTGTGGACTTTATGTCCACTGGCCCACTAAGTGATCGACAAGTGAGCAAGCACACTTACTCATCTCAATCACCCATTTCCACACCACCCTCTTCCTAGTAAGATTCTGGAATAAACTTACAGTGACCGATGATACCAGTCAAGTGGGTGTAGCATTCACCACTTCACTCATGGAAGACCATTTATAGAGTTAGTTTGCCCAATTGGTTTGGTTGAGAAAGACCAAATTGGAGGGAGAGAGGGTTTGTGCAGATGAAGTCTTGGGATTTCCATAGATGCTGGGGGAAACACTTGTCTTGGCACTTGAGGCTGAGAGGCTGGTTTTGTTAGGTGAGCTCAAATCCTGTTTAAATTTTTCTTCCTTGTGAGTAGTCTATGGAGACTGGGTCAGGAGGTGGTATGTTCATAATGATTTTAGGGCGAAGTTTATGATATGCTGTATTGAGAAAAGGATGAGTTTCTAAAACACAAACTTCACCTTCATCCTTGGTCACAACTGCTGCTTATTTTTGTCACAAAGACATGACCAAAGGTGAGGTTGTGTTAGTTGCTGCATTAGTTAGACATAAGTGTTAGGTGTTCATTTTGTAGGTGGGGCAAGTTTGTCTTCAGAGGATGAAGATGCATTGTCATTTTGTGATAATAGAGTAGTGCCTTAAAAACAAAACATGTAATGTGTTGTAGTCTATAATGTTTGACGTGCCATTGGAGGCAAGTGCTGAATAAAACAAATGTGGGTTGGTGGGAGGAGAGATTACAATCAATTTTTCATCAAAAGGGTGAATGTCTGTTCAACTATAACACATGAGTCGAAGAAGAATGTTCATTAATGTATATTAGGTTTGAGTGGGCTCGCCTACGACTGCTTTTAGATTTTTTGATGCGAAGGTCACTACCAAAACCACCCTATTAATATTGAGGACAGACTTTTAATAAGGTAAAATGTTTTTCGGAACCTTACTCTTTTGCATCCAATCAGTTCCATGTTGGTAGTTTCACCAGACTCGAGTACTTGAGGGTTAGATCACTCACAGCACCATGGTTTGCTGGCTGCTGGTACAACGTCTTAGTTCCAAAACAGGAGTTTGATATTTAGGAACGATACTGGACACCTCACGTCAAAACATAACATTTTTTCTCTCCTTGCAAAAATCATTTTTTTGAGGACAAGCAATATACAAAAGACACAGGGAAGTTTACCTTTTATTTCTCCGGGTGTCATCATCCCAACATCTGTTCCTGGGCAGTATTCATCTTTTTTGAAAACATCTTTTGGAAGGTCCTCGAATAGTACTTCGGGCGTGATCTTCTTTTTCCTCCTCTGAGAGGAGGGAAGTTTTGGTCAATTTATTTCCATTATCAACTTTAACAGGAAATATTGTCACTTCATTAGAATTTGCTAATAATTTTGGTACTTTAAAGTGTTTTAGATTCTTACGGATTGTTACTTTATTATCTTTAGGATGGTTTATCCTGACTATTTTTCAGACTGGTGGTGTTTTCTTCCCTTTTTCTTCGCGATCATTTCAAGCAGGTTCAGTGTTTGTTTTTGTTAATTCTCTTTTACAATTTTTTGAAGTTTTTCTTCTTTTCAGGAGACTTTTTGTGGAGGCTTCATCGTTAGCTCTTCCAAACGTTACTTCTCTTTTATCAATATCATGTCTTCTAGTTTTTTGAGAACCAGTTAAATTCCTTCTTCAGATTTCTTTGTTTGTGCTCGAGGAACAACAACGCTACAGGATGGAAAAGTTTTAGCATATTGTTTGGCATTGTGAATCTTTACCTTGTTCAATTCTTCAAGTCAAGATTTAATTTTCTAGTTTTTTCTAATAATTTTATGATATCTTTTCAAGAATATCTTTTGGGATAATTGAGGAGGGAATCATATGGGATTTAAAGGATGTCAGAATATTTGAATAGTAACAAAATTCTTTTGGAAATTTCTAAAAGTTATTGTATATTATGAATTTGACCAATAATCACAATAAAGGACAGTTTGAAATATTGACGAGATATAATTTTACTTTAATTTTTGATTAATACATCACGGAAAATGTTACTACAGGATTGTGGATGGCTTTTATTTGTCCTGTTTCATTATTTTTATTTCAATATGCATCCACATGTTGTTAAATAGTCTGTTAATGTCATTAAAAAATATTTGTCGGACAATAAAATACTAGGCTAATGAAAGCAATGTACAATAGCTAAGTTTACAATCACTATATCTACTCTGCCGACACACTGCCAATAAAACACTCGACCAAAACATGATCTGTAGCTTAAGGCCTTAGTATCAACTGTAACAACTAACAGTCAAACACTTACTTTATTTCAATGGGTTGTCACCCCCAAAGGGACATAGTTTTTACACTAAATATTCTCAAATTATCATGAGGGACCTAATCCTTGGACACTATGTTCTTGAATAGTATTACGTTAATTCTTTAATATTATCTAATTTAGGTGGACTTATTATGTAAGACAGAACCATCACTGAAGGTGATGTAGCTTTTCTTGCAGAAAACTAGCTACACTTGTTAAATAGATGGAGAAAAACTTCCTTCAATTAGAATTCATTGAATCAGATGCCCAATAAACATTTGGCTGTAGATGAGTCCAGTCAATCTACCATTGCTAGATACTTTTGGTAAATTTTGACAGTACCAATCCTGGTATGACAACGTTGATCAGACTTATGTCAGCTCATTTGATTGATCTAACTGTCATGCTGAGCAACAAACCAATCGGATGTGTTTTAAAAACTCTCAGTTGGCAAATTTGTCTCTTCTTCTTGGTTTTTCTCCTCACTTTAGGAACATTGTGAAAAAGAAACCCAAAAAAGTAGAAAAGAAAAGAGATCAGAAAAATTTTAGATGGGTAGTTTGAGAATATAACAAAAAGTGAAAGGTACACTCTTTACATATGTTGATATACACCACAAGAACTACAGTACTAAGTAGCAATAGAGACTTAACATAAACCAGAAATTGCATTGCATATATCCACATGTAAATGTTTTAGATTCTCAAATAACACCCTCATAGTGGGTGGAATTAAATTTTAATGGAAAGTTGTGGATGAGGCATTTGCATTAGGCTTGGCCACAGAACTCGAGAGACAAGTCAGTCAAGTTTTGTCACATTGGCAAAGTAAAATGTAGATGTTGTGTCTGAAAACAAACACACATCATAATTATAGTGCTTGAAATCGAGAAAGAAAGTTTATTTAGGAGTTTTGAGAAACAATTAGGTTGTAACTCACAAGTTAGCCCAAAATGTTAAGCTACCAGTCTACCATAGAAAGCTCCATAGGCCTATGTAACATATTGGGCAATTTCGTGTAGGCAAATATTATAGATATGCAGACCTCTCAGTAAAATTCATGTTTAGTACAGAGAAAGTTACTTGCAATTAAATAAAACATAGTCTTGGTGGTGCAGTTCCTTATTTTTATAACAGCCTCATGGTTTTTCTGAACATCCAGTGAACCAATATATTCAGATTGAGTATACCCATGGTTGAAACTGAAAACAGTTATAGACAAAATGCAAAACAAGTTGCTGACAGTGTTCATCTTTTGAATAATTTTTGGCAAAAACAGTCTCCAAAATGGAAAACAAAAGGATTTAAAATGTCAAATTATAAATGTATTATGTCATATATGGAACATTCACGTTAAATATGAGACTAATAGTTCAGAGTAAAACAAAAGTTGTCAACAATTAGGGAAGATAAGATTTGTTGTTTCACTGTTGATTATGTTTAAAATCTACATGTCACCACAATGTTTATGAGTCAACGATTGAAGTTTATTACTATATTTTGTATAATGGGAAATTCATCTGTGTCTGTGCTCAATTTATTCAGTCTGTGACCTAATGAAGATATAAACTTGGAATTTGTGAGCGGTACTGTGATCTAAGTGTATATACAGAGTTCAAATCCATGTCGTGACGTGAGGAAGACTGTGGGATTTTGAATATCTCAACAAGAACTAAAAATGTGTAAAATCAGATTTACCAGTTCCACTAATTTTATAAAAGTTCACCTCCTTCAAACAATCATAAATAAAAAGAATGAGATAGGTATGTAAATAAAATGTAGTCCATTCTCACCAGATTCACAGGATTAAGGAATAAAAGAATAAATGGAAAAATAAAAGAGCACAATAACATATGGAAGAGTTTTTTCTGCTGGTATACTATCTCTTGGGTTTTTTTTGGGTGGATCATACTAATGAAACAAAAATACGTCATTTTTCTATCATCTAAAATTCATTATGGAATATTCTCGATAATTCTCTGGATCGAAAAGAAAATATATTGGCCAATATAGTGTACAATTCAAGAGAGAAATCTCATACTTTTAGTGACAATATAAAATTTACATTTGAATATTTTATCGGATAATAAGATGCCAATAAGTGATAAAATAATAAATATGACTGGTCAGAAAATAAGTAGCTAACAAAGGAATAGTCAAAAAAATTAGCTATTTTTTGCCAGACATTTCAATAAAAATTATTGTATTGAAAAAAAAGCCGCAAATACTTGAATATAATTTGCTCATCACTTTATTCAGAGTGGATTTAAAGGAATCAAGATTTTATTAAACTTTATATCTTTGATATTGTGGAGAATCTCCCATATGAGGAATAGGGGCTTGAACCCTTGACAACAGTTGCCACCCAAAGGCTGGCTCAACTACATTCGATCATAATTAACTGTAAGTACTTGCAGATAATGTACAAGTACTGAATTGTGACTTATCTGCGACAATCGATGATATCACGATCCGAACACAAACTGGCCCATCATTTCTTACCACCACAAGAGATGACGCAACTGGGCCGCTCTCACCAACATACATATTCCTTATGTACATGTGTATGTGTGCGTGCAAATAAGCCCATATATAAACCGTCAAAATTGGCTCTAAAACTGCCAGTGTTTGCCCAGGTTTCACCTTACCTATATGTTAAATATGAAGTGGCTGAACACGCAATTAATTCTGTAGAATTTACCTTCTAGTGAGAATACTTCCTCACGATGAGGTATTCCACAGTGGTTACCCCGATGTGAGTTTTGGCTGTGTGGTGCGGTGTCTAGAGGTACGTTGTGCTTTACAAAAATTTGCCGCGGTGCGCTGGTGAGAAACTCACTTGATGGCAAATATAAATAATTTTTTGGAAACTAGACACCCTTAGTTGTCAAAGTAGAGTTTCCTGAAGTGGGAATTTACACCCCCTTCATCAATTATATAGACAAGAAGGAACCAGACAGTAGACCTAGAGGAAAAAGGTTGAACTCATCCGCCAACCCCTCCAACATCGACTTGACATTCTAAAAACCCATCAGAATTACAAACAGGCTTCTCCTCAGATAATCCACCACATTCCGGACATCATGGAATGCCATTTGACAGAAGTTGATAAATATGCCTGTTCTTCAAGAAGATCAAGAATGTATTCAGAAAAACAAAAAATTAAATCATCAACGATGTAACCTAGCCACCGTAGGATCCACAATAATAAATAATTCCGCAGACTTGGACTTCCTTGCAAAAGCAGCAGACAATGTGATAAAATATACCGGGTCAAAGCATTCAGTAAGTGCAGTTCCTACAGAGATTGGGGAAATCTCGCAACTTAGAGCCAAGATATCTCAGTTGACGACAGAAATACAAAAGAAGAATAAAACCCAGAATTCAAATAAATCTAGTGGAAACTTGCACTAAAGATCAAAATCAAGTAACAACGGTAATAATTATGGACGACAATCCCAGTCCAAAGGCTGAAGATCTGGAAATCAAAATAGGGGTCAGTGTTCTACTCCCCTTCAAACATCATCTCCCAGCTCCCAGTCTCGAACCTGGGATGACAAATGTGGTTTCTTTCAAAACAGGTTTGGCGCAGAGGCCACCAAATGCAATAATCTCTGCAAATGATGGGGTAAATCATACACCAATGAGGTGTCAAACTAGAATAAGGGGCCACCTATGTGGCCAAAGATCCCTTGGAAAAATACTCATGCCTCCTGTTCTTAAAGGACAGGACAAACAGGAGACAGTACTTAATAGACTCGGGTGCAGACCTGAGTATATATGCCAGCTAGTAAAAATAAGAAGGTACATCATCCAAAATACTACCTCAGTACTGTGAACCATCCAAACCTTCCAACTTACAGACTTGAGACAGGCAAAGTCAACATTGGAATTAGAAAAGACATGACGTTGTCCTTCAAGGTTTCTGATGTTCCAAACCCAATCCTGGGTGCAGACATTCTTGCACATTTTGGCCTGATCATTGACCTCAAAAATGGCAAATTGATCGATAGTGAAACTAAATTTTGTGTGGATAGCAAAAAGTATGCTTATAGGCTGGACACAAATATATCCAGCTGTACCAAAGTCGATGAACAACTCTTACGGATTCTGTCTGACAATCCTGGAATTACTCAACCATCAATTTGCAGGCATCTATCTATAATCATGACATATTTTTTATATAGAAACTAGAGGACTCCTTGCCATGCTAAAGCACAAAGGTTACTGCCTGACAAACTCAAAGCAGCACGGGAATACTATGACCACATCATCAGGGAGGGCATATGTCATTCCTCAAAAAGCTCATGGTGTTCCCCTATTCACATGACCAATAAAGCAAGGGGAGAGTGGCAAATTGTTGGCGACTACAGGGCCTTAAATGCCAAAAGAGTTCCTGATCGCTATCCATTCCCCAATATTATGGATTTCAAAGCAAATATGAAGGGTAAAACGATGTTCACAAAAATTGACATCAACTGGGCATATTCCAAAGACAGCTGTTATAACCTCTTTCGGTCTATTCGAATACATTCGAATGCTGTTTGGACTTCGCAACTCAGCACAAACTTTCCAGAGATTTATCAACGGACTGTTTAGGGAATTGCCATTTGCTTATTAATACTTGGATGATATTTGCATTTGCTCAGAAGGTGGTGAGCAGAAGCACGAGGAGAATGTAAGAGCTGTTATACAGAGTATACACACTGCCTGCCTTTCCATCAATGTATGTAAAAGTTCTTATAAACAGACCAAAATTGACTTTCTCAGCTACAAAGTCTCAACCAAAGGAATTTCCCCCTGAAGACCAAAGTTGAACCAATATTAAATTTCCCGAAACCCTCAAATGTTGCTGAACTCGGTCGTTTCTTAGGGATGGTGAATTGCAAAAGATGTTGTATAAAGAATGCAGTAGCCAAACAAAGTAAGCTGTTTGCATTAATAAAAACAAATAAAAAGAAAGATAAAACTCCACTCGATTGGAAGGAAGAAGTTAAACAGGCCTTTAAGAAAATCAAAGAAACACTAGCAAATGCAACGTTATTGGCTCATCCAGATGAAATACTGCTGTTATGCGTAGGTACTGATGCCTCAGAGTCTGCTATTGGTGCAACCCCATACCAACTTGATTATGACAACAAAAAGTTACCGCTAGCTTCCTTTTCCAGATAGCTCTCAAAAACAGAAAAGAATTATAGCACATATGATCGGAAATTGCTCGGAATTTTTGCTGCGCTGAAACATTTCAGGCATCAACTAGTGGTTAGATGTTTTACTGTGTATACAGACCATAAACCCCCAATACATGCTTTCACACAAAATGCAGAACAGGCATGCCTGAGAAGAGACGACAATTAGAATATATTGATCAATTAACTACCGACATTCAGTATATAAGTGGAGAACTTAACACTCCAGCTGATGCTCTAAGTAGAATCAAATCTATCTCCGCTCTTGTCCAATTACCTTATACTAAAATAGCTAAAGAACAACTTAAGGATGCAGAAGTGCATGAGTTATCAAACAATGATACTTATCTCAAATTGCGACAGTAAAAAATTCCCTGTACTGATGTTTTATTAACATGTGACGTCAGTACAGGTAAGAATAGGCCATTTCTACTTCAAAAATATCACAAATTTTCTTTCAACAGTGTACATAACCTGTCACATGTTGGACCAAAATACAGTGCCAATTTAATTTTGGCCAGATTTGTCAGGCCACAAATGAAGTCTGACTGCAACAAATGGGCTCACAGTTGCCTGAACTGTCAAGAGTCCAAAGTAGAAAGACACACTCTTTTCCCCCTCAAATCCTTCAAACAGAGCGGTTTAAAATGGTACACATGGACTTGGTAGGCCCATTGCCACCATCTCAAGGATACAGATACCTTCTAATGATAATAGACAGGGACAACACGATGATCAGAAGAAATTCCTCTCCATGAGATGACAGCTCCAACTGTAGCTGTACAGGTTATACATCACCTGGATTGCGAGGTATAGCGTACCTGAAACCATAGTCACAGAACAAGGTTTCCAATTTGAGAGCTCTCTCTTTCAAAAGTTATCCAATAAGTTTGGTGTTCAACATAGTCATACCACAGCTTACTATCCTCAAACTAATGGCAAAATTGAGAGATGGCACAGAGCACTCAAAGCTTTTATCATCGCACATGATACAAAGAGATGGGTTGAGATACTTCCTACCATCCTCTTAGGCCTCCAATCTGCCTTACAAACCAACACAGGTCATTCTGCAGGGCAATTAGCATTCAGCAAAGAGCTACGCTTCCCAGGGGACTTCTACACAAAATTGAAGGAAGTTAGACCCAAAATAATGATGCAAAATATAAGAAACGACAGCAACAATTTTTTAACACAGGCAGCTCGTCATGGCCAGCAAAAGAGTTACATCTCAAAACATTTGGCCAATACATCCTATGTATTTGTGAGAGAAGAGAAAATAAGATCTGTGCTGGAAAAACCTTATGCAAGTCCTTACAAAGTAGTATTACGTGATGAGAAAAACTTTGTGATACTCATTGCAGGCTAACCAAGAACAATTTCAATCAACAAATGGAAGCCTGCCTACTTATTAAGCGAAGATAAAAGAATAGAGAAAGTAGAAAGATTGAACACAGAAAACATACAGACAGATTCACAATCAATCATGAAAGAATCAGTCAAAAAAAGTGAAACAAATAATTCACAAACACAAAATACAAAAATAATAAAGTTTGTAAAATTTTCAGACAACATTATAACCAAAATGTTTGATCCAGAGGCCTCCTTATTCCCACATAAAAGAGGCAGGCCCTTAGGCAGTACAATATGCAAAAATTGCCACCCTTATCACAAGTCTGAGAGGTTAATGTGAAGCAAATAAAAATTTACTCCCAAAAATGTAATATCCAGTGCAAAATTAAAGACCCGCTCAAAAATAGGCGACAAAAATTGGAATTCCACGAAACAAAAGTAACTCCAGTAATAAGCGAAAGTAGGAATGCCTACAAAAAGAAAACGACAGTAATAAACAAATTCATGTGCGATACAGAGATAAATATCGCAATAGAATTCAATTCTTTTTCAGGCAGTCTTAATACATTTTATTTCAGAATCGACACATTTGTATTTAGACAATTTTCGACAAATAATTTAGTTTGATCCGACAGAATGACGCCATGAAATAAATAGAGATGAATACAGATTCAATAGAAAGTAAAAACCCATCAACGGACATGAATGCAGCCAACTTCTTCTGCTTTATCTCTCTCTTCTCCACAGTTTGCTTACTGTTTGAAGTCATATTATATTTTATTTTATTCTGCTTTATCATTTGTACATACGTGCTTTACCTATTGTTTGTCGACATATATATTTTCTTCTTTTATATAATTGCTTAACTTATATATTAATTTTCATGCTTTTGGCTTATGACATCGCTCGTTTAAAAGCAATTAAGCAGACAATAAGTGGGGCAATCTTGCCAACAAGAAGAACTAACATGCAAAGACAAATTCTAATTTTAATTCACTCTTGTTCTGGCAATACCCGATACTAGGTTTTTCTTTACAATGCAGTCCTTCTTGTGTAGGTGGATAGTAGCAGGTCCAAGTCTCAAGTTGTACGTTAAAGTCCTCGCGTAGGCAATTAAATAAGTGTACCATCCACAGATGTAGATTCACTTCAACTTTATCTACCTTAAAGACAAACTAGGATGGTAGTTCAAATTCTGGTCAGGTTCAGTTGAAGATAAAAGACAAATTAGGACTGTTCTTTCATCATGAAGGATCAGTAGTAATGACATATAGGCTATTTCTAGTATTGTCAATTTTCATATTGCAATTCAAGGCGATCTTTTAAATACACCTATGAGGTGAAGCTTTAGTCAACAATACGATCAAATGGAGTTCCTGGCATCTGTTAAAAGGGAAATTTGGTGTGTTGAAGACAAATTTAAGACAAGCTTAGTTCGAGATAACTGCTTTGCTCTGTCATTTAAATGCCATGTAGAGCCTTCTTTCGCACATAGTGAATTTGATTTCATCTTTTTGTTAATTTTCTCACCTCACCTCAAACACAAACCAAAAGCTCCGAAACTCAAAGTTTCATGATAGGAGTCTTTTACACCACAACAACCATCACTTATGAAGACAAACAATTAGGTGAAGACAAAAGTATTTTCTTATGGTTTCCCCAACTTGTTGTCTGCAATAGCTTTTTTTTATCTTTTTATTTTTTCCACTGTACACTTTTCTTTATCCGCTTTGTGAACACTGTAACTTTTTAGGAATTATAGTCTTTGACAAAATAACTCTGCTGTTTGTTTTTGTAAGTTTCGAACCTTTTATGGATTGAAACTCTGTTAGGCTTTTCTGTCAACACCCCCAGCTTATTACTGATTCATCATATTAATTTGCTGAGATATGAAGACAATTGTAAGCTGTGTTCCATCAGTGTCCAAAGAAGTTTAATTCAAGTCAAGAAGAATTCAACCGTAGGATATCAACAAAGTCAAAAATATAAAATGTCTTGAAGTCATACTATCAAGACCCCTCGATTCAGTGTTTCGGCTTCATGATACCCTAGTTTTAGGACATTGTGACGTCATTAGCATTTAAACACCACCATACATTAAAGGTTGACTTTATGAGCAAATCGATTTCAGATCACTTCTTAAAACATGACGATCGATGTGGGATGCCTCAGTACCATACGAAGGTATATTATTTTAATTGATAATAGATTATTAAATGAGAGAATATAATGGCTCACTTAAAATTATTGATAATTTAGTGAATATTTTTTAGTAAACAATTTTTATTGGTGCAAGAAAAAAAAATTTGACCCAAACTTAATTGGGATTCAGATCAATTGAGGAGGTGTAGTTTTTTTAGTATACTCTACAGTTATGTTTGATGGAGTAAATAGTAATAATTGAAATTCAGATATTGTAATTTATTATGGGTGGAAAGAACAATGTTGTATAGCAAGTTTTAAAAAAGAATGATGCAACCAAACAAAGTAAACTGTTTGCATTATTAAAATAAGTAAAAAGAAGGATAAGACTCAACTCGGTTGAACTAAAAAAGCTGAACAGGCCTTTAAATATATAAAAGAAACACTGGAAAATGCAAGTCTATTAGCTCACTCAGATGAAAGTCAGCCATTATGTGTCGCAACTGATGTATCTGATTTTGCAATTGGTGTAACTTTGTACCAACTGGATAAAGACAGGAAGTTACTGTAACGTATATTTTCGTCTATTTTTAGAAATGACGAACATATTCGTTCACTCATTTTAGAATACCCAAAAATGTAGATATTTATCAACAATTATGATCCTATAACTCTTTGTAAACAACCACTAAATTACCCGTATTTAATTTTATGTATACAGATATACTTTCTGTATATATATGACCTAGTTGTACCTGTCCCTCGAGTACTTGACGAGTCAGCACAACCCTATAATAACAACACCCTACTTCACATTACCTATTTGACACGTACGTTTTCATACCCTGAACGAGTATATAACCCCTGGATTCAGTAGTATATTCGTTCAGTTCTTCGACAGCTACTTCTAAGTACCTGGAACCTCTCTTGTAGAAGTCTCTAGTGAACCGATAGTCTTGCTTGTTGAATTGTGATTGTATATGTATAAATATTAACGTATATGTATGTACAAATTATTATTTTATTAAATGTGTAAACTCACTCATGTGTTTGAAATATTCTTGAGTCTCTAATTAATGTTAAGGTCCACGGTAGTGTGTGGATGATAAACTTGAATTTATTTTTTAGAAGTATTACTGCTTTTTAAGTACGTGATATTTCGTGTATGGTGTACTCCCAAAAGTGGTCTTAATTAGGTACATTACCACCTCTTTTGGCTGTTACATTATAGGCATCCAACTGATCTGCTATTGCGAATCAAACTCTCACTCTAGTACCTATTCAACGGAATTGCTGAATCCAAGCTGCTGTTTCAATTCCTCTGGTTCGAAGTACTTTGCGCTTACCTTGAAAAATTCTAGTTAAGTACTCAGTGAGAAACGCGTAAGGCGCGCTCTTGTGGAAAGGAAGTAGAGGTTAGTTGCGAGTGGAAAAAAATCAGTTGTGAAAAGAAACTCGAACTTCAAAATCAACAAAGGATATTTATTATACAGAAAAATAGAAAAGCGAACGTATATACATAGAAAATCTGGTGACGGAGTTCAAGGAAGCGGCAACGGATCCATCAAGCTCCTGTTCAAACAAAAGAAGAAACAAAGTAACAATTAATATTAATTATAATTCGCGTCCCTCCCTTAAATATAAGAAGTGTTAAATAATTATAAGTCGCAAAAAAATTTATTATTATGAGTGAAACTTGGGAAAATTTATCCAAACCCAATACTACTAAAACAAATTTAAATTGGCTTATCGAAGCTAAAAATATCGAATTAATTAATGTATGTCAAAATTTAAATATCGAAGTTGATAAAAAATATTTTTCTCGTATAAAAACCCAAAAGGATATTCTATTAAAAATTAAATCAAGTAAAGAAAGACAAAAATTATTAACCCCTGAAAATATGAAAATAATTTTGCAAACAACACGAAATACTCGTGAACAAATCCCCGAATTAGAAAACCCTATTATAAGAAAATATTTTAATCCCCCTACTACTTCAACCCCACTTTTGGAAAATTTGGATAATCCCACACCATTTCCAAGAGTCAAAACTGCAATTAACCTTGTTGATATTACTGAGTGCTTAGAAAAATCCGACAAAGATTTTCTCAGCCCAGAACTTGAAACTAGAATTTTAGTAAATTTAATTCCCCCTTTAGAAAATAAAATGTCAGGAAAGGCTGCAGTAAATATCAGACTTTCCTTATATGGACACAACCCAACTGAAGATATCGTATCATATTTAATCGGATTTGAAAATGAGGCGGAATCATTCAATTGGGATGCAAATATGAAATTTAAAAAAATTAGAATTGCATTTTCAGGCCTCGCTAAACAAATGTTTGAATATAGAATTCAAGCAAATCCCGAATGCAATAATTGGCAAAACACTAAACAGAAAATTTTGGAAGTCTTTACTAGGACTAAACCACAATTACGTGAAATACTATTTGAAAGAAATTATAATGGTGAAGCTGATTTCTCTGCGTACATTATGTTCGTAAAAAGAATTCTAAAACAAATTGAACCCGATATTTCCGAAGAAAAAATAATTGAAAAAATTATGCCAAATCTCCCTGAAAAAGAAAGAGTATTTTTAATAAAAAAAGAACCTAAAACAATTCAGGAACTTGACAAAGCTTTTTCCAAATATCTAGAATTTAAGGATAAATCATTTGGACAGGTAGATCCCCTTTTACAAAAAAAAATCGATCAATTAGAAAAAACTATCGTAGAACTAAAATCTGGAAAAACAGAAAAGAAAACTGAAAAAAATGTAAATTTGATATCATCCGACCCAATCTGGAAAGCTGAAATGGAGAATATGAGCGCTGCAATAGCGAACATTTCAAAATCTCAGGAATCCAGAAAAAATAAAAATTCCCAAAATAAAAATAATAATAATAACGAACAAAATAATTATAATCAAAATCAAAACCAAAATCAAAATCAAAACCAAAATCAAAATCAAAACCAAAATCAAAATCAAAACCAAAATCAAAATCAAAACCAAAACCAAAATCAAAATAGAAATAATAATAATAATTATAGTAATAATAATAATAATAATAATCATAATAATAATAACGGTAATTGGAACCAGAACCAATACTGGAAAAAAAATAACCAAAATTGAAATTGGAATAATAATCAAAATTTCAATCCTAACTATAAAGGTAGAAATTTTAATCCAAACTTTCGGAGAAATAATTTCCCTAGAAATAATAATGGATATTATCCCAATAGAATTCCAAATTGGAATCAATTGACCCTTCCAAATTTGAACAGTGCTCCACCATGGTCTGGAATTTCATTTAATACTCCCCAAAATCTCCCTTATGTGGCTGCAAACACTCAAATGATTGCCCCTCTGGCACCATTGATGGCAGCACCACAACAAAATTACCTCCAAACATCAAACCTCCAGGCCTGCCAAAATAGTTGCTCAAAAAACTAGGTGTCCCCCTTACAGGTGATCTGTCAGCTGCAAGGGATGTCTCGAACAAAGAATCAAAACTGGTTAACAATGTGAGTAAGGAGAAGTTTCAAAACAAAGGGTACTGCAGAACCCAATGTAAATTTCACCTTCCATTTGCCATTTATGGTAAACAAATACTTAGCTTAGTCGATCCAGGTTCAGAACAGACACTTATTGATGAAAAAGTTTTAAAGAAAGTCAATTTTATGGAACCAATTCTACTAACTAAAGTATGATTTTGTGGTGCGGATAGCCAACCTCTTGAGGTCATAGGAGTAACCAATGTGATTTTTTCCATTGATCATTGTATTTACCCACATCCCACTTTCGTTGTCCAAAATTTAGTAGAACCGGTCATACTGGGTTACGACTTTTTATCAACCCATAAAGCCAAAATGGACTTCTCGAAAAACAAATTCACTCTACCGTGTGGTGATGAAGAGCGATGTTTTGACATGCCTGAATGTCACAATTTCCCTATTGAAAAAGAAAATAAGTTAGGTTATATTAAACCCTTTAAATATTATGACCCCCAAACTTTTAAAATAGAGGCAAATTCTGTGCTAATTTTAGAAACTTTGCCTGAACACGTGGAGTTTCTATGTGAAACATCCATTAAAGAAAAAAATAATTTCTTTGTAATCGTATCAGAAGACACGATAGCGGCTGTTAATCATAATAACAGACCCTCACGTGACCTAAAAGGCGAATTACTTAGGAAAATTTGAATTAAGTAGTGCAGTAGAAATTAATTCCTGCCAAATAGAAAAAATAAAAGAAAATACTGTTTTTAAGGATTATCGAGGAAACCCTATTCCCGATTAATCCAAAATTGTCGCTTGAACAAAAAATAAAAATGTACGAAATAATTAATGAATTTAATAATATTTTTACGGGAAAACCAGATGAAGTTTCCATTTGTAAAGTACCCGAACAAGTTGTCCGAGTAGACGACGACAACTCCACTGCGGTGTAGAAATTTAAATTCTCACACGCAGAACATGAGGCCCTACACAAACTGGTTGATGACCTAGTAAAAGTAGGTGTCCTAAAAAAACAAAAATTAAAATTTGAATCCTCAATATTTGTAAAAAAGAAACCAGACGGAGTCTATCGAGTATTAGTAGACTACCGAAGAATGAACCAAAGAATTATTATGGATAATAATCGTGTACCTACGATTGATGTTATTTGGCCATACTTAAGAAATAAAAAATGGTTTACGACAATTGATTTAAACAGTGGATATTTAAAGATACCTCTCATGGATGAATCTAAACAATACACTGGAATAAATGTGGATGGAATTGGATATGTGTTCAATTCTACCCCAATAGGTTTAAGTATTTCCCCGTCCATTTTCCAAACAATCATGGATGACATTTTCCATGATATATTCTGGAAAAAAATGGTATGTTACCTGGACGATATTTGTATTTTCGGAGAAACTTTTGAAGAATGTCTCGAAAATACAAGGGAAGTATTAAAAAGATTAAATGAAGTAAATTTAAAAATAAAAACAAAAAAATGCCAATTTGCAATGAACGAAATTGAAATATTAGGACATACGGTCTGATATAATGAATTACGTCCATTGAACAAAAATATAGAGGCAATAAAAAATTTAAATCCCCCTAATACATTAAAACAATTACGATCATTTTTAGGATCAATAAATTATCATAGGAAATTAATTTCCAATTTAGCTAAAATCACTGCTCCTCTTACTGATTTACTAAGAAGAACTGATAGCAAATCAAATGCAAAAATAAAATTAAATCAAGAACATCTTGAAATATTTGAAAAATTAAAAGAAATAATGATTTCCAAACCTGTATTAGCAATATATGATCCAAAATTGGGAACCTGTGCAGAAGTTGATGCTTAGAAAATCGCATTAGGTGCAGTGTTGCTGCAAACTAATCCCGTTACGAAGCATAAACATCCAATTGGATACTTCTCTGAGAGAGTCCAACTTGCCCAGTCAAAATTGTGTTCATTTGACTTGGAAATGTTAGCTATTACGAATGCATTAGCTCATTTTCGTGGATACTTACTTGCATTACGCTTTGTTGTATACACGGATCATAAAACTCTGATTTATCATCAGAAATGTAATACTCCAAGCCCAAGATTAATTCGATTAATATCTAAATTAAACGAATACAGTTTCCAAATTAAACATATCTCCTGAAAAAATAATTGCATGGCTGATATGTTATCTCGTCCGCATGATGAACTGGACAAAATTACATTTGAAAAAGGCGAATTTCTTGGAGATAAAAAATATGCTCTTCAGGAAGAAGAGAAAAATGTGAATGCTTTGTGTAGAATTCACAATGACAATTCTGTCCCTTTCAACCCTTTATTTTATCAAAATCAAAAAAACGTGGTACTACCCAAGTACAACGCCCCAAATACATTGTTTCCCCCCTTCCCTTCCATCAACTTTCCCTTATTATCCTGTGGTACAAACCACAACCCCACAGAATGAATCAAACCATTCTGAAAATTGTCCCAACCAAACTACTAACGTAGTCACAAGATCTGCTCTTAAAGAGTCAAACCTCGATAATCAGATCACCCAAACCCCTCCTGTGACCCCAGATGTCACGCAAATGTTAAATCCCGACACTACATCACCTCCCCAACAGAAAGTCAACTTCTGAACCCCTCCAAAAATTGAATTGCCCGAAAATTTAAAAAACAATGCAAGGAAAATGACCCGCATTGGAAAAATGTTATTTCGTTATTAAATTACTTGTAACAGCCAAAAGAGGTGGTAAAGTACCTATTTAAGACCACTTTTGGGAGTACACCATACACGAAATATCACGTACTTTAAAAGCAGTAATACTTCTAAAATTAATTTTCAAGTTTATCATACACGTACTATTGGGGACCTTAACATAATTAGAGACTCAATAATATTTCAACACAAGAGTGATATTTACACATTTAATAAAATAATAATCTGTACAACACAGTACATATATCTACGTTAATATTATATATATTTGATCACAATTCAACAAGCAAGACTATCTGTTCACTAGAGACTTCTACAAGAGAGGTCCAGGTACTTGGACAGTAGCTGTCGAAGAACTGAACGAATATACTACTGAATCCAGGGTTATATACTCGTTCAGGGTATGAAAACGTACGTGTCGAATAGGTAAAGTGAAGTAGGGTGTTGTTATTATAGGTTGTGCTGACTCGTCGAGTACTCGAGGGACAGGTACAACTAGGTCATAATTATACAGAAAGTATATCTGTATACATAAAATAAATACGGGTAATTTAGTGGTTGTTTACAAAGAGTTATAGGATGATAATTGTTGATAAATATCTACGTTTTGGTATTCGAAAATGATGTGAACGAACATGTTCGTCATTTCTAAAAATAGACGAAATATACGTTAAAATTACAACGAAATTCAAAAAGATAAAAATAAAATACCAAAATTAAATCGTACTATACAAATATATTTTCTGGATGAAAATAATGTATTGAAGAAATTACCTAACCCAACCTCATCATATGATGAAGCGGTTACAGTAATTCCCGAAAAATTAGTTCCGGTAGTTCTAAAAAAACTACATGACGATCCGTTGTATGGAGGTCATTTCGGAATTAAAAAAACAAAAAATAATATAAAAAACCAGTTTTTTTTAAAAAACATGGTACAAAAAATAACGAGTAGTATTGTCATGTCATGAGTGTCAAATGCACAATTCCCCGAAAGGCTGGCTACCTAACATATTGAAATCGAAAACCCTAAACCATTTTCGCATTTAGAGCTTGATTTCATTGGGAAATTTAACACCGAGTATGAACACTCGTACGTGCTTGTTGGTGTAGACAAAAGCACAAATTTCTGCACCATACGTCCAACAAAAAACCCAAATTCTCAATGCGTAATTGAGTATTTGAAACTTATTGTTATACGTATGGCACCCCAGAAAAAAATTTCTTGCGATAACGGAGGTCATTTTGCAAATGAAACCATCTGTAAATT
>WOFM01002193.1:0-10040 GCA_011428145.1 Ericerus pela
TAGACGATAAAGTTTGGAAGGGAAAGGAGAAGTAAAAAGTGCAAACAATAATACTAGGCAAAGACTACAACAAGTTGATCAAGTTTGCTGCGCTTGCGAAAGTTCCAAGTAATAATTTCGTTGCTACGTTTTTCCTAGAAGAAAAACATGCATAATGGAAATCACAGCCAATAAGTGGCTTGACAACTTAATGTGAGCTTTCCAGTTGAAAGCTACGTTTACTTTTTGTTAATGTTAGGCATCTTAATATTACGTGTATAAGAATACGAATTGTAACGGCGTATTTTCATTACATTCCCCAACTTGATTGAATTCTTATTATTAAAATCACAGTATTTGATCAGAATTTCAGCGATATTTCAAGAAATAAACGTAGGTACAAGCCCATATTCACAAACGTCACTTTAACCTCTCTCCACTTAAATTTCACTTTAAAAAATGTTTTTCGTACAATTTCGTACATAAAAATGTGGGAACATTGTATACTCTTATGAAAGTATCCATGTAAAAATGAAATGTTACCACTCTATTAAATACAAAATTGTGCTAAAAGTCATTTTTAAGTGGAGTTTAAGTGCGGGGAGGTTAAAGTGACGTTTGTGAATATGGGCCACAATTTCAACTAAAATTTCAGGGAATCTTTAGATAACCTATTTAAATGTTTCCTGAAAATTTTGGTCTTCTACCACTTATAGTTTTTGTGGAATTGTTTTTGAAAACATTGATTGTGTATGTTCTCAATGCTAATAAACAGTATATAATCCTGAAATCAACGTGTTTGACAAATTGGCCACTAGAAGGTGACTACTTTGACTTTACATCTCAATTATTAATTTATTTTCAATATTATATGATTTGATTATCTGATTCGTGTACTTGACTTAAGTTATTACAAACAACCTAATTTAAAGATCTAAAGACCTAAAATATTTGAAAAATGGCGATCTATATCTCAAAATTAGATCATTTCTTTGAAATGATCTAATGATCTAAGATTGCTGTCTTTTGATCTAATTTTAAAATATCTGTGCCCCACACTGTTAGTTCAGAAAGTGTATGCACCATCTACACTTTTTTGTGAACTGAGTTTTTCCATTTGAAGTGAGTTTGAAATCCAAGGAAAGAAACAAGTTAGTTAGAGTACTGCAATGATTGAAAGTATAATTACAAGTTTGAGGAAGATGAACGATCTCCCTCCATTACAAGATTAAAGTTTGAGTGGGAAATGAGTTTCAGCGTTCTCGAGTGAACGAATGAAAAAAGTCGTGTTTGTTCGCACAACCTGAATATTGTTAGTTTACGTTATTGTAAGTAGTTGCGCTAAAGGTTAGTAAGTGAGTGCAGGTGGAGTGTAGAACAACACCATTTTCAAAAGAACGCCAATACTTTGCACTAATGTCCCAAAAGAACACAATTTATGAACTAGTGCAAGAACTCTCGCACTTTTTGGCCAAAAGAACAGACCTAATTATCTTGAAAAGTGTTTTTGCAGACACAGTGTAATAATTTTCTGTTAATTTTTATTCATAATAATAAATAAATCGTTGATTTTGTTCAGTTCATCATTCTTTATTGTACACATGCAATAAACCTTTGATTTATCAATATGCTTTTAAAGATAAACATTTTCGTGAGACAGAGATGCAGCTACTCACTAAAAATTACTTCTCATAAAAATTTAAGTTATATACCTCAGAGATATACAGCTACTAAAGAGATGTCCAATGCTCCATTGCTCTGTAGTTTAAAAATACTTGAAAGAGACAAGAAACATCTTAAGTTATATGTTCTCCGCATCTAAACCTACGCATATTTCATTGTGAAAAAAGACATCTCTATATCAATACACAATTATTATCAAACTACGACTTATGCTCCGTAATGAATATTCAAATTCGAAACGTTTTATAACATTCTATCTTTGGTGTGTCTTTGATCGTGCGATGGACATCTCTTTAGCTGTATGTTTCTGGTATACCTTTAGTAGTTTTTTCAGAACCCTGAAAAAATATTTTTTTTCTCAATTATCCATTTTACATTTTTCTTAAAAATAGCTGAACTAATTGTATTAAACTTCCATTAGACTTACACAGTATGATGAACATCTTTCGGAAAAGTTGCAGCGTGATCTTTTCCACTGTTTTCGCAAAATTCTGGATAAACCATTTTTCCTTAAGTTTTTTCTTAAACTGTTGGGCCAAAAGGAATTAAAATATCAGACCTTGTTTCTTTTATGGACTATAATACGTACCTATATGAATAAAACAAAGTATGGGAAAATTGTGTTGATAGTTTTTTTTTTTATTATGAAATTGATGATTTTTATCATACCCGCCCCAGCATCTCTGTAAGGTCAATTTTAATACTCCGTTTGTGAGCAATCAGTAAAAAGAAAGAAATATCTGCAGAAAAATGAAACCTTTTTACGGAATGCTTATGGAGGAGTATCTTCGGAACTAACGGAATTTTGTTCGCTCAGAACAAGTGTCTTACTTTATAGATTCTAATGAAAGTAGGTGCAAAATAGTCTGTTGACTACCCTGCTCATAGCAGTGATGTCATTTTCCCCTCAACGGTGCTGCCAACATGACTTTGTGAAAGTGCGACATTCTCACCGCCTTTGCTTTATTATGCTACTATAGCATATGCGCTGAGTTGTACTTGGCGACGAGGTAACTGTCATAAAATGTCTCATAAATGAATAATTAAAACTTGTCCTATTGAAATTTTCGAACCGAAAATACTATAGGTAATCAACTTTATTAGCTGGAAACTCTCAATACCGTAGTATTGTTCGAAACCTTTTTTTTATTTAAGAAAAAAAAACTGGTACAAAGAGTCGCCCCACCTAAAAAGTGGAAAAGTCAACGCCTATGTACTGCAGTATATAGACTCTGTTTTACCCCTGGTCTACACAATTAAATTTTTCGCCAAAATAATTCAAAAAACAATGATTACTGCAGTTGTCAATATGGTAAAAAAAAAGGGTGATAGAAATATTTTAGCCCAGGACAGCAAATTACTTAAAACTGGCTTTGACAGTATATTAAAGCCATTAAAGGGCAAAATATTTTGTTTCTTCCATACTTCAAACAGGACTGCTGTGATCACCCTAGATCAGGAAGCAAGCACCCCCAAGAAAAAATTCACCATCACTTTTAAATTTAAAAACAAGTTTTTAAAAGATAAGCTTTTATATGCAAAATAAACTTATTTTGTTGCGGAAGATTGGCGGCATTGGTATAATTTTAGAGTCGCAGTACCTCGTGAGTCTTTAAGGATATATATATATATATATATATATGATGGAGATGACACGGAACAGTTTTAACATGGGGTTGAGTGTCCAGATTATAGATGCCACGCTGGTGTACCAATTACCCCAGATTGAATGCCCCAAACAATCAGAATCAAAAATCAGTGTAAAAGTGAGGTACTTTGGACGCCAGTGTTTATAAACAAATGCACGGTGCGAGATTTTCCTCCAATCAGATATTTAGTAGGAAGTACATATGTGTAGAATATCAACATTCAAAAATTTCATCTCTCTCCATATGAGATTAAGAAACTTGGGCGCTTTTGCTTGAAAAGATGTAAGACCTGAAAATTTTAGCTCGATCTTGTTTGAGTAGTTTGAGCAATTCTGAAGAGATGGCGCTGCCAACAAACAAACACGCATACAAACTTTCCTATTTGAGCATTAGATAATGTATAGTACTTATTTCAACGCTATGAAAGGATATTTGTCCAAATTTTTAAGTAGGTTTTCTTTAGAAAGTCTACTTATTACGCTTGGTGCGGTATTACCCTCCAGGGTTGGGGGTATGTTTTTCGTTTCATAATCTCAGGAAAATTTTGACGCCAATAACTCAAATTTATATATGTTTATATGTATGCATTATATACATACGTATGTATATATATAGTCAATTTCCTGTTCCCTTGGTACAGGTTGCAATTTTCATCCAATCTCAAAATTTGATACGAACATTTTTACTGAGTCAAGGACCAGACATATTGATTTTAGTGCGGATTGCTCGGACAGTACTTCTGGTACCACTTTTTGTTTTTATTTTGGCTATAAAATGCTCAATTTTGCACCAAATAGCTACGAAATTCGAAATAAATATTTATTTTAATTCATTGTAGTACGCCACCAATTTTGGCGCGGATTGGCTGAGCGGTACTTCCCGTATCGCTATTTTTGTTTTTAAATTGGTCATAAAATGCGGAATTTTGGAACCATATGTACGAAATTTGAAATAAATATTTATTATAATTTATTGTAACATGCTATAAATTTTGGTGCGGATCGACCGGACAGTACTTCCGGTAAATGTTTTTTTGCCTTTTTTTCTAATTTATATGCTTTCTTTTTTTTTACAAAAATTAATCATATGTTCATGTTTTCTTTTTGTTTTATTTCATAACTTTATTATGTTTTTTTTTTTTTTTTTTTTTTAAATTATATGATTATGTACCATACTTTATCATCATAATTAATTTTTCATTTAAAGAAATAATGCTTTTAAATTTCATATTGTCTAATATTTCGTCAAAAGCTAACAAATTTCATAACGCATATAAACTTACAGACAATTAATATGGCCATCAAAATTCATAATTCTTATTCTCGAAAACCTACTTTTTCTAGAGAGACTTGTTGCGCTTGAGTTTTTTTAGATTTCGGGTCCAAGCGCGGTGGTGGACGCATCGAAAATTGAAACTTAGATCGTAGCATACTGTGCGGGTTTCGACGATTTTATTTAAAACGTATAATATGCGGATGTAATTTGAGGATGTCGATGAAGAAATGGCTTCATACTGTTCAGTGACGGGCTACCTAATGTTTTCATTTGTATAGCTAATAATCCTTTTGGAAAATATGCGGAGGTTGGAGCAAAATGGTCGGCGCATTAAACTTCCATCACCTCATAAGTTCGTTTGTGGTACGTCTACAAAGTGTTTAAAGCCCTTTTTTTCTCAGCATTACTATTTGTATGTAAGGCGATTTATTGGCGCGTGAATTGTTTTAGGATTTTATACGAGAAAATAATATATTGCCTTATTTTCACTCTACCCGATTTTGGGTGAAAGTCCTTCTTTGTACGATTGACATTCGTGAAAAGCATTCGTATTTAAAATTAAAATTATATTTAAAAAAAAATAAATAATAATAATAATATTAATATTATTATACGCACATATATGTACATAATTATACGAATTCGAGTAGGTGCTCCATGAACCTTGAACTCGAGTCGGCTGGCCAAGTGGTGATTGGGGCAAGCAGTGTTCGACGTTCGTATTCGTGAGATCAATTCCTTATTATTATTATTATTATTATTATTATTATTATTATTATTATTGTCCGTTTTTGTACAGCTACCATATTTGTGTTCCATAAATCTCTAAAAACCAGACCTACGAAACTACGTATGGAATGCGCGTTGTTGGGGTCGTCCATAAAATGTGGCCTTCGGCCGTTGTATGAGAATTATGGGTAATTATTGGCTGGAGTGGAGACTAGATGCGGTCAAATGTAGGTCAAGGACTCGATGCTTTTTGTTGTTGGATGCAGGCATTCGACTAACACGCGGGCGAGGGTTAACGTCGAAGTCGGTCGAATAATCGCGCGTTGATAAAATAAATAAATAAATAAATAAATAAATAAATAAAAAAGAGGTGTTGTTTCAAGTCGCGTCTGATATGTTATTACAATATCCACGATTCCACATTCCAGCGTGTGTGGTGTCCACCTGTAACATTGAACTTAGAATTAATCTCGTTTTCTACGAGCGTACGTAGCTACTATCTACAGATATGTGTAGGTATGAGTCACGTCGCCATAATAGTATAATTATACACAAAATATACGCGTGCGAAAGTATATATTTTATTTATTTTTTTTTCCATATAGTAATTCTCGTCGAAAATTACGCAACGCGTCTGGCGCTGAAAAACGAATTTCGGTCGCAAATGGTACCAAAGGGTGTGGAGGCGGGTAGGTATATAGGAGACTGACTTTGCCGACGAATAAATTTTCGAAATTCATTCGACAAAATTACAGTATTTGGTAGGATGATTCGACTTGGTCGTATCAACCCCATTGTCAATAATTTTTTCAACCTTCTTGCCTTGTTTTGGTTTGATTGGTTTTCTGGAGAGGACAAAAAAAGTTTCTTTCGTTCAGTTTATTCCCGCAATTTAATTTAAAAAAATATTATTTAATAACAACGTACCTAACTTGGTAGAGAACGGAAAACCAAAAATAAACAGGTAACAAAACGAAATTAGCAATTGCCGAGTGATGGGAAACGTATAATCACTCCACGAAACTGGGTTTGTTTTATTTGCCAAGCAGAGTTGACATCAGGCTGGCACTAAGGGCTTTGATTATACATTATTACTACGTGTGGACCACAGAGTAGTAAACAAAATAGAGGACACGTCCGAAATGAAAACGGTAACGCTTTTGAGACAAGTATGCCCACGCCTAAGGAATAGAATTTTCGTCTCATTTTAATCTACCAAATTCGGTTTGATGTGGTTTCTGAACTATCAGTTAAGTTTATTCATTCGTTTTTATTCAATTGGGTAACTATTTAAAAAAAAAAATTCTCATCGTTGTTAATGGGCCCGAATACGAGGGAACATATTTGAATTTGGTACTGTATGGATGAGGACAACTACTTTAAAAGTGGAGCCATTTTTCGTAGCAGTGTTTAGGTGGGCATGGGTCCTTATTTAATACTCTGTGGTACGGACTGCTCGAACAGCTGGTGAAGATATCATCCTTTGTGACTGGAAGTGGAGAGTTAAGGCGCACCAGGCGCATGTAAACAGCATTCTCAGTTCTTTTTGATTTTTATCACTTATCCTTGTTGACGAACCTTCGACCATAAGTATACTGGATAAACTGGCCCTGTACAATGCTTCAGAATGCTTCCCATTGAAGTACTGATAAATACGGAGTGTGACGTCACATTGTGGTAAAAGTTGTTGTACCTAGATTATACTGCTGTTATTTCCAGGTTTTTGAAAAATTGTACATAATCATTTCTTTTTTTTTTATTATTAAAAAATTCATTTTAGAAGAAAAAATAAACTTTTTTTGATTTTTTTTTCTTCAAAAAATCCTAATGGGATTTAACATGCATTTGCCACATTGTGACATCATTTATGTGTGCTTCAATTGCCATTGACATAGCTAGTGTAACTATCTAGTATATGGTCGAAGTGATAAACCAATCATAGTATTTCAAGTGCCTGTTGCAACCTAGACATTCCTTTCCCCTCACTCAAGGTGTTGTCTTCAATTTCTTATCAGTTTAAGCAGTATTTAAATAGTAATATACAGTCAAATGGCTATTTCACTCTTACAAGATGAATACACCAATTGAAGAGTGGAAACAATTTAACTGTACAACCTATCCCTTCGATCATTTTGTATCAGATACCCAGCTGCCCTATCTCATCAATGTTAATCAAATGTGCCACGATTACCAAACCCGTAAATGGGCATACATTTTCTACACATGTGCAGTCAGTCTTTTTTCATCTGCTTTCGGTACGTTTATCCTGCGAATCTAAAGCTATCTAAGACCTTGCTGCGAATCCAGAAAAATCGTATTAAATCTATGCCCATTTACCAGTTTTGGAACACTACTGTTGGCAAGGATTTTCATGTTTACCTCAGTATCCAGTACTAAATGATTGATGGTCCAACCCAAATAAGAAAAATGTGTTGTCACAGGAGCAATCAACATTCACAACTACGTAAAGCTAAAAACATTGGTGTGAACCTTTATGTAAACAAAACATTTCTAGATGCAGCCTTCATTTAGTTGGATTAATCTTCTACCTTTTCCTTTCCTCCCTAATCCATCAGCTCAGCTCATATGAGGTCACGTCATTCTTATTTGAGATGGAGTATCGTGGAATAGCATCTCTCTGTGTCATTCCACCGTCTATTTTGAAAAATAAAATACACTTGTTGTTGAATGTTCAGATATGTCGCATTTTAGGTTTGTCTCCAGATAATGCGGATGAACATCTTCGAAATTAACAACTTTGCCCAAAATGATACGGGTAATAACATGAATGCCTGCTACGTATGGGCATTCATGCCATTTACGAGATTCACAACGTTGCCTTTCACATATACAGCCACGTAATATAAAGAATATTTGCCAGAAAAGTGGTTATTCGCCTTTAAATATATACCTACCTCACTTTCTTTTTCTTTTAAAAAACTTTTGATCATTAATTTCCACATTTTACTGTAGCATGAAAGTCATAACAAAATGCTATAGTACCTACTTACCTACTAGCACATCTACATACTACCTACATACATACGTAATTATAAAATATACCTACAAGGATCTCATCGTGCAATCTGCAACTGCAGTTTATGGAAATTTTTTTACATACTTTCAGCCCACCGATTCACTCACGAGTTTGTTGGGTGTGAGAATAACAAACCCCATCTATTATAGGTAGAGGTATACCTACTCTGTTCACACTAAGAAGCGCGTGACGTCAGAATCACAATCGACGTTGCCCCTGGTTGGGGAGAGAGGAAAATGTATCGAAGCACATTGTTATGCAACAAAAAGCATCGTTCTGGTGGAGTAAACAAACATGGTAGGTATTTCAAGCAGGTAAGTGTGGATATGGTTTATGAGGTGGCGCGCGCTTCTTACGGTAGCGTGAACGGAACGGAGTATGGATGCGAAGGGAAAATTGAAATTGGACAGAAAATGGCGTACCCACCTATGCGTGAACTGGTCTTCGAGGTTCTTCGGTATCTGAGTGCTATACTAATTATGTGGGTGTAACGAATGAATCGAGCTGTTGATAAAACGTACCATGTGCAGCCTGCAGGTGCATCAGAGGTGAGCAGCCCAATCGCTTTTTATGAGGTCTGCCGCCTTCTCGCCGATCATGAAGACGACGGCGTTGGTGTGAGCGGCCGGAATGAGCGGCATGACGGAAGCGTCGACGACGCGTAGCGACCGCACGCCGCGCACCCGCAGTTGCGGATCGACGACCGCGTCCGCATCCGAGGGCGGACCCATTTTGCAGGTGCCGACCTGGTGATGCAAATTGGTGGTAATGTGACGGGCGACGCACGTCCAGTACGGATCGCTGCCGAATGTTAGGCGACGACAGGGCGGTATGGGCGTCGATAGCAGAGTGCTGGCGAACCTTTGCATGCTTTCCGTTTTGCTGAACTCAATCGCCTGTGCGCGCGCAACCACACAAAATAATACCACCATTAGTACCGCCGGTGAGTGCGAGTTGTACTTATATTAATTAGAATAGCCGTTAACCCCTGGTACATCTGTGTGTAGCACAGAGTGTAGGTGCCTACGATCGAGTACCGTATAAGTGAGAAAACTTATAAAGCGCGTGAAAAGGCGAGACCCTACGTCCCGTAATCGAATTAAGCTTCAGCCTCGGCCGCAGCCTCGGAGGCGTTCTTTTTGTGGCCAGCCAACGGGTAACGGAGACACGTACGAGGAACCAAGGAACCAGCCGCCCACTCTAAGTGGTGCCAGTTTCGCTTCGTCTACCCGCTCTGCCAAAATGCCTCCTTCGCACAGAATCCCTATTCAAGTACGTCTCTCTATCCTCTCTCTTGCTCTCACTCCTTCTGCTTCCATCGTTCTGCCTCTTCCTGTACGATTTTTTCGCATTCTTAGCACATAATCTCCTTCGGACCTACGCCTATCTCTCCCCCTCCCCTCCACTCCCCTCGCATTCCCCCTGTCTCCATAACTTTTCATTTCCTTCTGTCTTTCTATCCTTTTTCCCTCCGTCTCCCTGGAAAGCAAAAAAAGGTAATTTGAATGGTTGGGTGGAGTCTAAATACACAAAATTGTTGGAATCTTATGGAAATACAGATGACAGTTTTCATCCAGCCGAAAAACAAATTGTTCGTGCGAGTTAGGAGACTGGGAGACATACCTAAATGCGACTGCGTTCAGTTGCTTAAAATGACGCGACTTTCTTGAAAAGGTGGTCAAGTACCA
>WOFM01002194.1:0-24750 GCA_011428145.1 Ericerus pela
GCTTCCGGTCCAAAAAGTTACTAATTTATAACTGGAATTGTGACTGTGCCTATAAATTCACGATTTAAGACTTCGGAAATTATACATAGCTCTTTGATAACAAAAATAATATTTTGAAATAGACAAAATTAATTTTGGATAAACTAAAGAGCAAATGAACTAATTTATTTGTGCTCCGGATATTCCAAATATGAATAGGTTTCGTAATTTACCAGCAGAGATACAACCAAAGTGTACAAAAGGTTTGAACTTGGAATACTGATCGAGTTATGAGTGAAATTATTAGACAACGGAACTAGATATCCAGTATTGATGTAGAAATGAATACAACGAAGTGAATAATAATAAGAAAAACGTAGAACTACCACTCCAGATCAAAGTATTAGTAAAAATCACATAAAAGTGTTTACCATAACACACACCTATATTCACAAATGTCACTTTAACATCCCTTAACATAAACCTCCCTTTATAACGATTTCTCACACAATTTTGTGTTTAAAAATGTGGTAACTTTGTATTCTCTTACGATGTTTCTCCGGAGACGTTCTACCATATTCTCAAACCTCACTTTTCGTAAAGAGACTCTTTAAAAACCTTGGCCCATTAACATCCTATGGATAAAGTGAAGGAAAAATTGCAGTTCATGAAAACTGATGTTTGAGAATATGGTTGATACAGCTAAATAGATATCCAACACCCGATTAAAAACACGTCAAAGATAGATTGTAATAAAATGGTCTGAATTTCAATATTATTTGTTCTTGCGCATGTGTCGTAGCTTGATAGTGTGTGTGTGTGTGTGTGTGTGTATTGGTATAGAGATGTCTGTTTTCACAACAAAATATGCGTGACTTTGGATGCGCAAAACGTATAACTCAAATTGTTTCTTTTCTATCTTTCACGTATTTTTAAGAGCATTGGACATCTTTTTAGCTGTATGTCTCTTAGTTTCTCGCATAAAAGTACAATGTTACCTCATTGTTCAATACAACATTGTGTAGTGAGTCGTCTTATAGTGAAGTGTAAGTAAAGGGAGGTTAAAGTGACATTCATAAATAAAGGTGACAGTCATCAACAGAAAGAATAATATAAGACAAGCGCAGTTAGACTAATGCCGTCCAACCAGAAGTCAAATCGCTAGTAATTCCCAACAGAAAGAGAATCTGAAAACTATTTCATTTTTAGTACAATTGTCTAAATTTTTCAGTAAGATTGAAAATAAGTAATTCGTTTGGAAACATTTAATATGGATATAATTTACAAAATTCTTACATTACCTATTACCTTCTCTAACAGTCTTTTTTCATTTTGTTTTTTGTATTCTTAGATTTTCAAAACCTTTTGCAACGTATTCATAAACGAAGGAAAATAGGAAGAAAAAATATTGTTCGAAGTTTTCGTCTTTAAAATCTTTTATCAATACTCTTAGTCGAAGGAAAAAAAAATTTATAAAAAAGTAAGTTTAATCAGACATTCCATCGTAATTCGTAAATTGCTCCCAGTGCAGTTGTGAGTTTTTCAAATCTCAAAACTTCGTTGCCGTAGGCGTGTAGACAGAATTTCTTAAAACTTCCAGCTGAAAACTTTAACAAAGGATGTTATTTCCTCCTTTACTCTTTGCTCTTTTTGCTTCATCATTCCATGCCCACGAAATCGTTATACTCGCCATACGGTTTTAATTTTATTTATCCACCGCGCTATATTAGGGGCGAAGAAAATTGAACATTTCACTAGTAATTGTCTCGTAGATTGTTTTTAATTTTTCAATTTTCATTTTTTGTTTGGCTATTGCCGGAGTCGCCGGTGCTGCGAACGATGTAAAGCGAGAGCATAAAATTTTATAAATTTAATTTTAGACCTTTGTCGCTGTGTTACGTTCAAAATTGAGTTTTATTACTTTCGTCATATACGGTGCAAAACGACTGACGATTTAGTAATGGTCTTCTACTGTCATCCCTTAATATTGTCGTTACTCGTGCACTATATATTTCTGCATAGGTATCCTGTGGAATACCTTACGTCGTGGAAAGTAAAACCAACAAAGAAGGTGTTCAACAGAACAATTTGCGTGTTTATGCCAATATACCAAAAAGGTATGAGGGAGCCAAGACCTCGGCAAACACTGGCAATTTTGTCTATGATTTTTTCGTCTTATATAGCCGGCTCCCTACACGCACACATACACACTTATGTAATAATTACATAAGTATTGTGTAGATAATTTATTCGTACTTTATGGTTGCTATGGCAACGGTAAAGTACGGAGAATGCATCTTCGTATCGGTTCGTGACATCGCCGAGATAATTATCTATCGATTCGTCACGGTCCGAGATTTGTAACTTGTCTATCTGCAAAAATAGACAAGTACAAACGAACATACATTTTGTATTTGGTTTAACGTGCAAGGCACGAATAATTGTCACCGAAGGTGACGACTGTCGTCGATAGGCCGGGCCTATTTCCTCATACGAGTAATGTTCTAATCCCCACAGCTACTCCCCCCCAGTTTTTGCGTCGTAAAAACGATTAATCGCTCGTCTGGGGGATTAGAGATTTTAACGCTGTTTCTGCTCCCTCTCCCATTTAGCAAGGGCGCTTCCAACGGCTGCTCCAACGCACTCGTAGGACTCCATGCGTTGTGCTTGTCGCCTGAGGAAGTTGTCCCTACTTCTCTGTCCTCGTTGTCTCGGTGGTCTGTATTGGGGACGACGGTAAGGGTGGTTGCGGACAGGAATAGAGGGGCGAGGATTGAATTGTCCGGTCGTGGTCAACAGTGGCGAATTTGACTTGGGAGTTGCCATGAACTGTTGACTGCGGATAGGTTTCGGGGCCGGAGGAGGAGTTGCACGAAAAGCAGGGTCCTCATCGGCGAATAGGAATTTCGCTCGGTCCCGCATTGTCGGTTTGGGGGTTGCCATCTTTGGGGTTGCCAAAGAGGGTAACTCCTTAACCGGCGTTTTGGGAGGCGAGATCAGGGGCGGTAGTTCTTTCGTCATATGGCTGACGATTTTCTCTACCGGGGACAGGTCCGTTTCCATTAACAGTTCTTCTTCGATTTTGGCCATTTCCATTTCATGTTCTATGAGGCATTGTTGCTGCATATTGTTAATACGCGCAACATTGTCTTTGGAGCATGAGGGGATTTGTGGATCAAAATCGGCGGACAACTGTTGCTGGTTTGTAGACGACATTTTTAAGAAAAATAAAGGAATACGAGAGAGAAAAAATAAAATTTTGAAAAAAGGCAAAGTTCAACAGTCGATGCGACGGTAGAAAAAGCGAATGAGGACTTGGTGAATTTAGGTTTCGTCCGTTACGTTAAAACGTTGTCTTTATTTGAGCGAGTACGTCCGTGGAGGGGATAGATGTAAAAATTCTCTATCGTTTGCAGCTTTTCCGGAAAAATTTTGTTCATTTTCTGCAAAGTTAGGCGTGTTTGAACAATTTGAAGCTATAGGTAATTCGAGATGAATAGAAATTCATCTCCGCTTCTGACGTCATTCGTAAGATGAACGTTTTTATTCTTTTTGTTTGTTTGACAACAGATACACGTTGCGATGTTTTTGTTGTCATCGAGCGCACGTGGGTTTGTTGATACCTGTCGTTGTTTTATTGTTCACGCACTTTTCTTATCGTAGGATTCCACAGTCGTCGTTTTTTAGCGGGTTTTTATTATTATTATTTTGTATGTTATATTAATTTTTCGAAAGATTTTTATTTTCTTTGCGCTAATCGCTCAGATCTTCGTTTTGGAAGTTGGTTTTTATTTTTTTTACTTCCTAGGGGCCTGCCTCTTTTACGAGGGTTTATTGGGTCCGTAGGGTCATATTTTATTGTGACAATGTCGTCTGAAAATCTTACTGTCTTTTTCTTTTTTACTGTTTTATTTGTTTGTAAATTTTCTTTTTCTTTTTCGACTGTTTCTTCCTGTACTATTTGTGTTTTAGTTATTTCGGAGGAATTAGTCTTTGTATTTCCTTTTATTTTTCTTATTATTTTCTTGTCGTCTGTTACCAAATAGGCAGGTTTCAATCTATCGATTGATATTGTTTTGTTTTCACCTGCGATGGATATCACAAAATTTTTGTTGTCGCGTGATATCACTTTATAAGGACCGGCGTAGGGTTTTTCCAGTGAAGATCTTATTTTTTCGTCTCTGACAAATACGTGTGAAGTAGTGGCCAAATGTTTCGAGACATAGATCTTTGGCTGGCCATGGCGAGCTGCCTGTGTTAAGAATTTATTGGCATCAGTTCGTATGTTCTGAACTAAGATTTCGGGGCTAATTTCTGTCGGATTTGTGAAAAAGTCCCCTGGTAGGCGTAGCTCTTCGCCGAACGCTAACTGCGCTGCAGAATGTCCTGTGTCTGATTGGAGAGCTGATCGTAGGCCTAAAAGGATGGTTGGAAGTACATCCACCCATCTTTTTGTGTCATGAGCCATTATTGAGGCTTTTAAAGCTCTATGCCATCTCTCAACTTTTCCGTTTGATTGAGGATGGTAAGCTGTGGTATGGTTATGTTGGATACCTAGCTTTTTTGATAACTCTTGGAAGAGTGAGCTTTCAAATTGGCGACCCTGGTCTGTAACTATGACTTCAGGTACGCCATATCGGGCAATCCAGTTTTCATATAGTTTGGCAGCTATAGTTGGTGCTGTCATTTCATATAATGGGATTGCCTCGGGCCATCGGGTTGCTCTGTCAATCATTGTAAGGAGATATCTGTATCCTTGTGAAGGGGGCAATGGGCCCACCAAATCAATGTGGATTGTTTTGAACCGCTCTGTTTGTTTAAAAGATTTGAGTGGAGATCGAGTATGTCTTCCTACCTTGGACTCTTGGCAATTCAGGCAAGTGCGAGCCCAATTATTGCAGTCGGACTTTAGTCGAGGCCATACAAATCTTGATGATACCAGATTAGCAGTACTTTTGGGGCCAGAGTGCGATAAATTGTGCACACTGTTGAATGCCAATTTACGATATTTTTTCGGCAAGAATGGCCTATTCTTGCCTGTACTGATGTCACATGTTAATAAGACATCAGTACCGGGAATTTTTCTTTGCCGCAATTTAAGAGATGTGTTTTCGTTCAACAACAACTCTTGCAATTCTGCATCCTTAAGCTGTTCTTTAGCTATTTCAGCATAAGGTAATTGGGCAGGAGCCGAGATAGCTTCGATTCTACTGAGTGCGTCAGCTGGAGTGTTAAGTTCTCCACTTATATACTGGATGTCAGTAGTTAGTTGACCTATGTAGTCTAACTGTCGTGCTCTTCTCGGTGAGGCTGGCTCTGCTTTCTGCGTGAAGGCATGTGTTAGGGGTTTATGGTCTGTGTACACAGTAAAACATCTACCCTCTAATTGGTGCCTGAAATGCTTCAGTGCAGCGAAGATTGCCAGTAATTCCCTATCGTAAGTACTGTAATTTTTCTCTGTTTTTGATAGCTTTCTGGAAAAGAAAGCGAGCGGATATTTTTGGTCCTTTTCCTTTTGGTACAGTGTTGCACCAATTGCAAAGTCAGAGGCATCGGAAGCGACACATAATGGTAGACTTTCGTCTGGGTGAGCCAATAGGGCTGCATTTGCCAGTGAGTTTTTTATGTTCTCAAATGCTTTTTCAGCTTCTTTATTCCATTCGAGTGGAGTTTTATCTCTTTTCTTTGATGTTTTTATTAAGGCAAACAGCTTACTTTGTTCGGCTGCTGCGTTTTTCATGCAGCGTCTATAAAAATTTACCATCCCTAGGAAGCGTCTTAATTCTGCTACGTTTGAGGGTTTTGGAAAATTTAATATTGGCTCGACCTTGGTCTTTAGAGGGGCTATGCCTTCGGTTGAGACTTTGTAGCCGAGAAAGTCAATTTCGGTTTGTGCATATAAGCTTTTTCCGACATTAATAGTGAGGCCGGCAGCGTGTATACGTTGTATAACGGCTCTCACATTTTTCTCGTGCTGTTGCTCACCGCCTTCTGAGCATATGCAAATATCATCCAGGTATGCATAGGCAAACGGCAAATCCCGAAACAGTCCATTGATGAATCTTTGGAAAGTTTGAGCTGAATTGCGGAGTCCAAAAGGCATTCGAAGGTATTCGAATAGTCCAAAGGGCGTTATGAGTGCCGTTTTTGGAATGTCCTGTTCGGCCATTGGTATTTGGTGGAATGCCCAGTTTATATCTATTTTAGAGTACATCGTTTTACCCTTCATATTTGCATTGAAGTCCATTATGTTTGGAACTGGGTAACGATCTGGAACTGTTTTGGCATTTAAGGCTCTGTAGTCGCCAACAATTCGCCATTCTCCACTTGCTTTTTTAGTCATGTGGATTGGGGAACTCCATGAACTCTTTGAAGGTCTGCAAATACCTTCTTTTATTATTCGATCATAGTATTCCTTGGCTGCTTTGAGCTTGTCTGGCAGAAGCCTTCTTGCTCTCGCATGACATGGCGGCCCTTTTGTTTCTATATAATGAACTGTATCATGTTTATAGGTAGGGTGCCTGCGAATTGAAGGTTGAGTGACTCCAGAATAGTCTGACAAGATTCGTAAGAATCTTTCGTCGACTTTACTACAACTGGAAATGGCTGTGTCCAGTTGAGACACTAGTGTTTTGCCTTCCACACAAAGTTTTGTTTCATTATCGATCAATTTTCCATTTTTTAGATCAATGATTAGGCCGTAATGTGCTAAGAAATCAGCACCCAGGATTGGATTTGGAACGTCCGCAATTGTAAAAGACCAAGTCATGTCTCTTCGCAATCCAATGTCGACTTTGATAGTTTCAAGTCCGTATGCTGGAAGGTTTTGACCATTCACAGTACGGAGGTAGTATTTCGGAGTGTGTATCTTATGTTTTTTGTTTACTGGCAGTATGCTTAGGTCAGCGCCTGAGTCTATTAGATACTTTCTCCTGCTTGTCCTGTCCTTTAGGAACAGGCGGCATGAGTAATTTTCCGAGGGGTCTTCGGCCGCGTAGATGGCCCCTCGTTTTAGTTTGACGGATCGGATTTATAAGTTTTGCCCCACCATTGGCATTTGTTGTTGCATTTGGTGGAGGCCTCGCCAAATCTATTGTGGTAGAAGCAGTTCTTTTCATCCCATTTTCGAGAAGGAGAGTTGGATGAAGATTTTTTATTTTTCGGGGGAGTTGGACTCTGCCCCCTGCGAGAATTTCCGGTTCTTCGGTCTCTTGACCGGCTTTGTCGTTTCTTATCGGGCCTGCTTCTAGACCGGTTATTTCGCTGGTTATTACTTCTATTTTTATTGTTGTTACTTTGCACTTGTGAAGTGAGCTGGGCTATTTGCGCTCTCAGCTGTGCAATTTCTCCGTTCTCTGCTGATACTGCACTGATCGAAGGTGAATTCTTCGAGTATTGGAGTGCATTATCAGCGCTTTTGGCTAGGTAATCTAGGTCAGCGGATTCATTTATTATCGTTGATCCGACTGCTGCCAATGCCTGTACAACATGTTGAGGAAGTTGCTTACAGAATTGGTTTCCGATTACCGAAGGGGCTACTATATGGTCAGCCTTCTTTCGCAACTTAGCCATGAAGATTGAGGGTTTATCGTCCCCTATCTTCATTCCACCCATTATTTCATCAATAATCTCATTTTTCGATTTCCCAAATACATTTCTTATTTGTTTGCAGAACCATGCGTATTTATCGGTTTCTGCCGGAGGGCAATCCATGATATTCGGAATTCCTCTTATTATTTGTGGGGGCATGCCTCCACAAATATGTATATATCGTTGGTCGGCTTGTATATTTTCGGTTTTGAACCTTCCATCAAGGAGGGTCAGCCAGACATCGACTTCATTTGGGAGGAATTCTGGAATATCAATCCTCCGTCTATAGAATGCCGGATTCTGCTCGGTACGCGTATTTAGTAGCTGTATTACCTGAGCTATTATTTCTGGTGTTAGCACTTGTTGGGAGGATCCGGATGCTGCCATTGTGGGTGGGTTTTCGGTTGGTTGTGCCATCGAACCTTGTTGACTAGTGGCTTCGCCAAAAGTTGGGGCAGATCGTGTTTGCTGATCTGTTGGAGGAGTCGGTATATTTCTACTCCTCAGAGATTTGGTGGACAATTCGTTTTGGTCAATTGTCACACCTAGACGTTCTAGTTCTGGACGTCTATTCCTCTTCTTATTTTCGGAGAGGTTGAGGTCTTCAAATTCTCTTTGGTGTGTCGAAGGTGGAGGAGTTGGTGGATGAGGCCAACTATGTCCTTCCAGGGTCTGCTGTTCTTCCTTCTGGTAATTATACTCTAGAAGGGGGGTATATTTTCCCACTTAGCAGACACCTTCGAGAGCTCCTGGTGTCTTGTTGTAAAAATAAAATTTCTTGGTAAAAAAATTTTATTTTTACTTTAATTAGGTAGCGAGTTGCTCGCCAGCGCACCGCGCCACTTTAGTATAAGCGCACCGCGCCAAAAGACACCACGACGTGGCCAAAAAATCACGTCGGGGTCACCACTGTGGAATACCTTACGTCGTGGAAAGTAAAACCAACAAAGAAGGTGTTCAACAGAACAATTTGCGTGTTTATGCCAATATACCAAAAAGGTATGAGGGAGCCAAGACCTAGGCAAACACTGGCAATTTTGTCTATGATTTTTTCGTCTTATATAGCCGGCTCCCTACACGCACACATACACACTTATGTAATAATTACATAAGTATTGTGTAGATAATTTATTCGTACTTTATGGTTGCTATGGCAACGGTAAAGTACGGAGAATGCATCTTCGTATCGGTTCGTGACATCGCCGAGATAATTATCTATCGATTCGTCACGGTCCGAGATTTGTAACTTGTCTATCTGCAAAAATAGACAAGTACAAACGAACATACATTTTGTATTTGGTTTAACGTGCAAGGCACGAATAATTGTCACCGAAGGTGACGACTGTCGTCGATAGGCCGGGCCTATTTCCTCATACGAGTAATGTTCTAATCCCCACATATCCTATTCCACGTTCTCTCACATTTAAACATTTTTGGTAATAAACTCGGTGAGGAGACTGAAAAAGATTTTTTTTATTTTTTGGGAGGAAATTGTCCTTGTAAAACAAATGAAATAAAACCAGACGCACACTTATTTGAACAATTTTTTTTTCTCCGAGATCGGATAATAAATAAAGCTAAAGAGAATTTTTTTTGCGGTGTTAACAAAATGTGAGCACATTTTTTACACAGAAAATTGGTATTTTTTTCTTTCTCTCTTCGAATTTAGTCGTTTGTACTCTGTCGCTGTCGTCAAGAATGATGGAACAATTTAAAATAACAAAAAAAAAAGTCCTTGTTGAGGTTTTTTCTGGGGTATATTTGGAAAAGATTCCAGACCGTTGGAATTACGAATGCCAAGTGTAAACTCTGATTCGTTCGGTTATCAATTATTATGTAATTCTAATTTTAGATTTTGAATTGCCTTCGCAAATACGAGATGGAAAGGTAGTCGTAATGGGAAAGTAGACTATACTTCTTTAAGGAATTATTTTCATTCTATATATCTATAATATAGGGCACGCGTAAATTTTCGTTTAGTCTGACAATAAGTAAATGAAGAATTTTGATCACGTCTTCTGTACTCTCGTAGAAAACCGCATGTATGTCGGCACCTTCGGGTTATCAAATACTCGCTAAAAATATCGAAATTTGTCGAGGTAGCTGAGAAAAACGAAGGATTTTGTGAAAAATTGTATCCAACGTTGATGAGTGGTCGCTGCAATCATTATTGTACCTTTGAACCGATATTTTATATGAAAATAGAACCGGATTCATTGTGTAAATGTCAACATAACATGCCCAATTTGGCGCTGTATTCGACTTACCTGAGTGGCAGCGACGAAATATAATTAAAGCAAAATTTGTCTCCGGTCAGGCTATTATTGAAGGTAAAACACTAGATACTACATTATCTCATCGAATGAAAGCTGTTATGTAAAGTTTTCTTGTCAATTTTCTCCAGGAGGGGGGGACAGTGAGCAAAATCAAAATTTTTTGGGGACCCATTGGATCTCAAGCTCCTAGCAACTACTCCACTGAACTTCATTCATTCCACTAGATAAAATTAATAATATATCAAATTTATATTTTAAACATTAGGTAGATTTTTTACTTGAGGTACCTGTGATATGCCAGGAATGGTCAATTTGGCAACCCCCTCACAGTCCCAACAACATTTTTAACCCAATGAAATACGCACCAAGGAACCGAGGCATTAACCATCTACACCTGATGGTGCCCGTAGAATCAGCACCACCCAACCCTCACGGAATTTGTAGAACTCGATTTAGACCATGCTGATTATGTTTAGAAGATGGCAAACTTCGGTTATATTCCTTGGATTAACTCACTTATTACATGTTGAGGTAATTAGTTTTCAGCCTCATCTAGGAATAACACCATCAGTGACCATTGCCACTAAAGAAATTCAGATAGCCATAGTCAAAATATTACACAATGTATTGATAAAAAGACACCTTACTGCAGGTAGTATAAAACAAGATAAAATAAAAAGTGTTCTTGCCTGTATGAACAGAAAATGGTGCGTGACGAGCAATTGAAAAAGTGAACATATAGAATAAGAAAATAGAAAGTTTCTCTTCAGTAAAAATAGAGAAGGGAAAAAAAACCGGTTATTAAATAGTGGGAATATGAATTTTGTTATCAACGACATATCTGGCGTGAAACCAAGGAAGTGGGGTGAGGGGTTGATCGAGAGGAAAAAACAAAAAAAGAAAACCTACGTAATACAAGTTCCATACCTAGGCGTATTTATGACGGAGACTTTTAATTTTAATTTTAAATAATTTTGATGATAATTTTATTGTAGGTCAGATGTGTCAGTTATACAAATATGATCCTAAAAAAATTAGCACGTGGGTGAATAGTTTTGGAAACGTTAATTTAGAATATAGTACGTAAAGGCTGGTAGCGTACCGAATGCGCTCGTAACTTACAGAATTATTTAGCCAAACCTATCTGCCGTCAGCTTGATTTAACGTATTTACTAATTATCGCTTGAATTTCCATTGATTTTTGCGCATCGTATTCGGTTGTCTTGCAGTCGTGAAGCCAAGTCCAGATAAATTCGTAAGAGTAGCGCACACAGTCAGACTATTTTCCACGTATGCTTACCACTGGAAGAAATACCACGTGAATGTGCATTTTCACTGCTTCCGAAAGTAAACACACCGTGAAAAAGTAAAAATTCGCTGGATGAAATGAAAAAAGTTTTCACTTCGCCGGTCTATATTTTGGCCACAATAACGATGGCGAAGGCGCCAGTATCGTATCCGTATACCCCCAATTTCACATTTTTGCAATCGTACGGAAGTATAGATACGTATACATATATAATATTACCATGTATTTGTATCGCTACTGCGCTTACCTTGTTTTATTTTAATTCGTTTTCCCCCTCTTTTGTTTGTTTTTTGTTTGTTTTTTTTGTATCATTCGTGAAGACAGAATTATCTGGATGAAATTCCAAACGTTTACTGTCCAAGTAAGAACTTTGGAGAAAATTATTTTTTATGCGTTTATTTAAGAACGTACTTATGAAACAAAATCAAATTTCCTGTTATTCTCGGTTTAAAATATCGAGTTAAAAAAGTTTGTCTTGCAAATACCAGAACGTATCTACTAAAGATTTATGAAGTGCTGTTTTCCTTATTATTGATCCGACGAATTTGACCCAGTTGAAGTGAAATATTAAAATATATTAGATATTACCTATGTAGGTACCTTGTATAGTTATATAAAATACATAGTAAATACTTATATAATAATTATAATATATGAAATACAAAAACCACAAATTCAAAAAAACAGCTAATAACATTGGAAGAAAAAAGTCGCTTTAAATTCTCTTTGAGGCTCGTTTATGGGGTAATTTAGGTGGCTTATTACGTTACTGTGATAGTAGGCAACCTTTACTGTATAGCCGTAAGAGTGTGAAAAGAACAATTTATTTTTTACAATCTAGCGAAGTACCATCGTTTGTTCGGTATATGTTTTGTTGCTTCAAATCTCCAAGCGAAATGTGGTTGAGAGTAAGTATGGTGAAATAAAATATTAAGTTCAATGGAGAGTCGACGCTGTTTTTGCACAGATTCTTTCAAACTAATCCAGGTTTTCAAATGAAAATGAATAAACTGAGGGGGATGAACTCCGCCCCATTGACAAACTATAGTCCTATTCTCTAATCTTGAATGTCAGGTTTTAACGAGGTACAATAGATCTGCTTGATTAGTTTATATCAATCTATTAAACCTACTTCTAGCACTGTACAAAAGAATAACAGTTTTCATCCCACCAATAAAGATCTTCTGTCTAGGACAAATTTAAAATGTTTATATATTTGTTGATGTTTAGGGCTTCTAACTATATTTTTACAGATGGCTATGATTTATCAAGTCTCTTCTTTTAATGTTTCTCTGAAATTTAGGTCAAAACTGGAGAAACTTTTCAAACTTCTAGTTATATTGAAAATTTGCGTTATGTTTGACCTTCAATTTCTCAAAAACAATTGGTTCTACAGAAAAAAGTGCAACAGCCTTTTTTATAGAACGTTCATCATTCTAAAATTTTTGTGATATTTATTTTTACTTAAAAATGAAAGCTGAATGAAATACATGCGAAAAACCGTTTCGCGACACCATTTTTGCCACCGAAAGCTTAAAGATTGAGCTGGTGCGGGGGACTTATATAGTATGTTGTTTAAACAGATAAATTCTGGACGTGTACCAAAATTTCAGCTTGAGACTATTCATTCCCAGCTGAAACCCTAACTTTCCTGAAATATGACTGCATTTTTTAATTATTGACTTGAATTGCAGCCTCGTTACAGCACGTCTGCCGAATGGATGAGACTCATGTTATACATTAATAGATTCAAAATTTAAAGAATAACTTTTTACTGAGGTTCAAATCTCATACCTTCTATATTTTTCTGGTTACTGCGCAATTTCCTCCTGAAATATAAATTTTTGAATAGTTGGTCGGTTTTTCATCCACCCTATGGCACTTCTACAGCACCAAATTGGGTCTTATTATGCAATTGAAAGATGAATAGTTGACCTCGTATCGCTTATATTTTCGAGATATTTGCACAAAACTAAATTAGGTGTACATTATCCATAACTGGAGAGGGTTCCTCTCCGAATCTGGAAATTGGGTTTGGTTGGGCATATTAGGAGGGCTTAATGAACCGTTTTAAGCAACGAAACCTTTGATGGGATTCTTTTCCTTTTTAGGCAATTTTTTGACAGTCATGTTTTTCCTGGACTATTAGTTGGTACCTATACTGAAAATGATTATGTTTTTACAATGGTGTGTTGTGTAACAGTGATGTGAATATCGTTAAATAATAAATACATCGTACCGCTATCGATATCTATATTTTTAATCATATTTGATACTGTTTTTTTAGAATAAGGTAATTTTTTGATCCGATGTAACTATATATAAACTAAAAAAATTTTTCCGTTTAACGAGCTCCAAAAATATTTTCCAAAATCCGAAAACCTAAATTTTGAAAAAGTATCAATATTTCAACATTTTAAGACTGATAACAGTGATAATCCGTTCCTAAATAAAAAATAATTCGAAACTATTTTAATTTTTGTGCATTTTATTTTTGTTTGTCTGACACTCGTTGATTTTTAGCAGCAAAAATTCGAAAGAACCTTTTGTTTTTGTTTTTCTTTTTTTTTCTGCTTAAACTCACCTAACCACCCACGACTTTTATAATAAATGTACCTATACCAGTTGGGTAGGTATGTGTTCGGATTTCCAAATTATTTTGGAAAAATTGAAAAACTGAAAAATCGAAAAATTGAAAATTTAAAAATTTAAAAATTTAAAAAAACAAAAAAAAACTGAGGAGCCCAGGGATTGAACCTGCGCTTTCTCGCATGAGCAACTAGCACACCAATTATGCGCCACACTTGAGGATGCTGAAAATTTGAGCCAACATGATATATAACAGTTGCAGTGGTAAAGCAGGTTATTAAATGACAAATATTTCACACCATTACCGTGACAGTCGAAGACGCCTTATCCTGTTGAAAATGCAGTTGCTTCAGGGTCTACGAACAAGTAGGTATATACAACGCAACGAAGAATTGCTCGCTACGAATCTCCAGATACTATCCCGAACGAAGGAATTCCACATCGTACCTTTCAGGACAATTATTCACAATAATGTAGAAACGCTTGTGTCGAATTCTCCGTCCGGAAGAAATAGTTTTAATTAATGCAGCGAGTGTACAGCAGACGGGTAACTCTGGTTCAACAAACTAATCTCTTAATTTGCACGACACCCAAACTGACGGGTAAGAAAAGATGCATCGAAGGACGTAATTAATTTTTGTTCATTCGAAGAAAATATGATACTTATGCTGGTGCACAAGAATGTAGTGGTGTCTGTGTATAGCCATAAGTATTCTCAATAGTAAACATTCTGCTTTAGATACGCACTTCTGCTATCCAAGACTTGCGGTGAAACGAAGCACGATTTACATAATTGTAGATGTCTTGGGAACGGAGGCGGAAGGCTGGTTGAGTTAAGTTGAATCTGATACACAAAAAGAGAGAAGAACGGAATCGATCTTTCCCGCCAAATAAAGGAAACCTAACGAATAATTTTAGTATCGAGTATCCATAGGAAAATTGTGTTTTATTTTTGGATCCAATGCAGCTATATATTATGTAGGTACGATGTCAAAAGAGAGGGCATATTTTTGAGTGCGATCTTTAACGAAGTTTTAGACACGATTACGAATAAGGGCAATTTGTGGCAAAACATTACAAAATGAACGGATTTATTATATGAATTTGTTACGAAAAATTTCGAGCACTATACCTACTAGAACTAACGTAAGTAATATAATTTCTAATTTGCTCTTCCCTTTGTACAGAAACCACTGAACGAAAGACAATTTTTCGTTTTATACCTACTTACAGTGTGTATAGTACGGTAACTTCAGTAACAAAAAGTGAGATAGTCGAAAAAAAAAAATAAACAGGAGCAGAAAATGCAGAAATCAAAGTGCAACTGTTACCCAAATGCATTCATAAAAAAAAACACACTCACAAAAAAAGCTCAGACGATTTTTCCAGTGGAAGTAAAAACATTTTGTAGTCGTCGAACAGTCCTAATTATGTGGCAAGGACACCATATAAAAAGAGAAAAAATTGTTTCATACTGAAAAAAAAAAAAAACATCATAGCCAATTACGAAGGTTTTCCGCAAAAAAAAAAAAAAACACCTATACATATACAAACTGTTATTGTTATCTTCGTAATTTAACCTACAATAACTACTGTAAAATATATCTTGGGTGAAAAAAATGAATCCTCAGTTTTCCTCCCTTGTCTACATTAATACCTAAGAAAATGGGGTCTCTTTCGAATTACAGGTATCCACAATACGTGAGATGTGAGACATAACCATCAAAATAAGATAAAAGCCAGATAAAAATTTCTGAACGTACTATATATGTATTATCTGTCTACTTTTTTTTTCGACTTCTTCTTTTCATTCGGTTTCTTTTATTTTATTTTATTTTTTTTCCGTCTCTTCGTTCACAACAATAGATCTGAGATTCTTTTTGGCATTCCAGGAAAAGTGAACGAGTATTATAAAGAGAAATTTTTCACATACCGCAAGGTAAAAGAGAAAAAAGAAATAAACGAAAAAAAAAAAAAAAAAAAAAAAGAAAAACTATCACGTGCGCGGTGTGTGTCCATTTTTTCCGCCAAAAAGATTTTTCCATTCGATATTTACAATAGAAAAATCAATCTTTGGAAAATTGTCCTTTAATTCTAATAGAAGCGGTTTTTTTCTTTTTACTTTTCTTTTTTCTTTCTTCGTTTCGGTGTATTTAATGGTGCTGAGGCTCTTTCAACCAGAAAATTTGTGTACGATAAAGTATAGAAGAAAAGGGGAGGGGGTTAAGGTGAGATGGTACAAAAAAATAGGGTATTATCAAAGGTGGTATACACCGTATAGGTATATACATTTTATGTGTATGGTCGTGTACGTGGTAATAATGCTATTTATGTCAAGGTAATACGACGCTTAAAGGCGGATTGGATTTTTTTCTTTCTCACTTTCTCCACAAGTCATTGACTTTCATTTTTTTGCGCTAAAATTCTCCGCAGAAGTTTAGCGAGGCACAATTTATTTACTCACACGGAACGGAAGCGAAATAGGTACGAATTGAAAACGGTTAAGGAAATATGAGAAATTGTTTGCGTCGATTGCGTATAGAATTTTTGGGAGGGTGCCTAACGGAGATGTGTGGGGCTGGCGAATTGGTAGTATAATTATGTTTGGTAGGTGTTTGCTGACAAATGGGTTATTTAAAATTGATCTTTGGGCGAGATTTTGGGGCTGGGGCTTCGATGTACGTAGGTTTACGTTTCGTATCAAAAGAAACATAAATTAGCTATCAAAAAGTCAAATTTATGATTGACAAATGCATTCATACGAAGTCATAAATGAGAAACGGGTACGAGATTCGAAACTCGTTTGTCCGAATGTAACGTTTAAAATGAAGTTTTCAGTGACATTATCTGATCCCAACTAGCGCAGGAAATCCGAACCGAAGTTAGAATACGTGAATTAGAACATCGGGGAAATGAGATCCTGTCGAAAACCCCCACTCGGTGCTAAATTTTATAAATAATCTGGTACTTATTCAGAAATGAAAACTACCTGAGATTTGGGTTTCTCACTTTTATGATCTCGTTTGCTCAATGTATACTACACTAACTGTTGAAGCAGCTTTTCTTTTTCTTAAAAACCTGCTGAAAAAACTCTGGTATTTTCCATACAAATTGTATCATATTATGTATACCTACGTGTACAACTAGGTACCCTGTATTTTATTATTTATGCTACAGGGTGTTATAACTCCTATATAGGAAAATACACGAGAAATTTTGTTTTTGTAACTTAAGAAGTTCGTATTATTTTTCAAGGCAACGTGAGCTATTTTTCGGAATCCAAATGTCTTAAGAAATTGATTCGTGAAAGTCTTACGGTTTTACTATCAATATGAAAGAAAATCTAATCAAAATTTCTGATAGATATACTTATTGTTTGAAGGGATCTCAAACTGCTAGGAAAAACGTGATTTGAAATGTTTGAAAACAAAAACATTACACTTTTCAATAACAACATATACAGTAATTATTCGTAAAACATGTGATAAAAGTTGGTGATCTTGAAATGAATGTGATATTTTCAGCACATGTTAAAGGGGAATGATACCAACCACAAAAGTGTAGATCGCTTTTTTGTACCCCTATCACACATTATGTTTTGTAATACATGATCAGAAAGCAATATTTACTCTAATATTTTGATAAGCTTCTGCGATCAGACAAAGAGGACGTCTTTTCAGGTGTTTCTGGTTATATCCGTAAACAGACGATGGAGGCAAAGTACTCGAGGGAATTAAAAAGACAAGACTTCTGCCTTTTAATCATTTTGTTTTTCAGTATAATGAACAATCTATGGCTTATCCACTCTGAAAGATACAAAATGAAAATAAATCAAATGTATAATGATGAAAAAATAAGATTACAAAAAAACATTTTCATTATCATAAGGATTTGATCATAGTTTGCCGAGGTGTTAGGTCAGGTCGTATATTAAGGCGCCATGACGAAGCTTGCCAAATAGCTGTTTCAAACACCACCCTGAAAACACCTATTAAGTATAACTTATGACAACACCAATAAAAATATCCTTTTTGACTGAATGTAGATCCTTCTGATATTTTGTGATCCAAAAGTAGCATTTACCTCTGATGAATCAGCTGCAAGCATAACTTTGATGTAAAGTGAAGGTGCCTCATGTAAAAAATGTGCCATGTTTTATATGGAGGCGCGTGTATTTGTGTCACATTATTATATGAAGGCATGTATTGGATTGAGTCATTTCTGGCCTTGATCTGGGTATATAAGAATGAAAGTGTAAATATGTAGAAACGTATGTACCGGTGACGTATGCAGCCAATTAAAATTCAAAATTAATAATAATAAATAACACTTTTGAGAAAACCTCAGTCAAAATTATTTTCCCGTGGTTTTAGATTTAATACTTAGTAAAAGTCTGTGGAAAGTCAGAGTCTGTTGGTAGTGCACTCTCATTGCGAGTATGTTACAGTAGACCATAGGTTCAAATCCAGATCAAAATCAGCTGGACGTCATCTTCATTAAAGTTTATGGGATGAGGCATGCTGCTGTTCAGCCTCTGTATTTTTGCAATTGTGTTCTCTGACCCTCCTGATTTTGATCCATTACTCACCTTGCGACCTTTTTAACGCTACCAATTATGATCCCTTTCCCATCTTGAGTCATCTCTTTCCGATGACTCAATGTCTATATGCTCGTATTTTTCATACAGTCTGTGTCACTTACCAGTATTGTACAGTAATAAAATTTCATTGAATTTGTAAATCAGTACAACCTTGTAGGTATATATATTATTTTTTCATTTTTTGACTACACATTTTGTATGTAAATCTAAGTCAACTTAAAACCCACTTAAAATCTTTTTACAGTCCTCAAAATTTGTGTCGACTAAATTTTGTTATATGAAATGCTTCTTTTTATATGTATTTTCAATAATTATGTAGAACGGATGCCGATAAAAAATTTCTGTAACATTTGTTTGACCAAAATAAATTTTTGTCTTCATTTTACCACTGTGAAAATCAGTCCCCCTTTTTTCTTTTTTTAATAAACTAAAATGTTGACCTTTTTAAGACCTCATTTACTCTTTTGGGAATGACATGGTCTGGGAGGGGAATGACGCATGTGGCCGATTAAAATTCAAAATTAAATAATAATAAAGAACACTTTTGAGAAAACCCTAGTCAAAATTATCTTTCCTTAGTTTTAGATTTAATACTTAGTAAAATTCTCTTGTAGCCTAAAACTTCTAGGTTACATGTATACTTCTGTCTGTTTTTTTCCATATTTCTACTAAATTATTATTTCTACACACATCTCCGCAGACTGGCCTCTTCATTCTGTTCATATATTTCATCTTCAATCATTTCCTTTTTTTCACTCTTTTTCTTGTCATTCACTTTTTTCTGTACTTTTCATCTTTCTTATCTTTTACTCATTCATTGCACTCTTAGTACTTCATTTTCCTTCTCTTCACCCTTTGGAGATGCTGCCGCGGTTATGCCTGCAATAAACACATTTCATCTATCTTTTGACTCCCCTCTTCCTCTCTTCTGTGGGTGCTCCCTTGGTTACTCCCATGGAATTGGAAATCTAACCAATTGTTAATTTTTCTGTACTCCTTCACTAATTATATTTCCCTCTCTTTTTCCACAGACCATTTTACTTTTACATAATTGTTAAAAACTATATTTTTTTCATTTATTCACTTGTTTTTATGCCCTGTGATTGTGCACATCATATAACTATTACTGTACCTGTCTGTTTTATATAGACTAAAAATTTGTATGTCAATCTTTTTGTGTTTTTGAAAATGTTTACTGGTTTTTATTTTAATATTATATGTGTTTTTATACTTACAATATGTTGATTCCTTTTTAATTGGCAGTGGGGTAGTTTTTGGTTTGTTTGATTCATGGTATCTGATTTAATGGCTTTCTGGGTGAGTTTTTCTGCAGTTTTGGAAAGCCAAAGTGTAGGTAAATAAGAATTTTTTTCCAGTCATGGTCAGAATTTGAGTATCACACTTAAACTCACAGAACATCCAATTTTTTGGGTGAATATTCTGAAAAAGTTGTAACTTAATCTTGTACATTAACATTTTATTTTATAATAGGTTTGAGTATTAATGTTTCGGAAACATGCTAATGTCCGCCTTTATATCTGTGAATATTGTTTGTATATGAAGTTGACAATTTCACCACTTAATTTTTGGTTATATTTTGTTTCAGAAAAGTTTTTCTTATTGTTAGCGAAAATAATGGAAACTGTTTTAAAATATAAAAACAAGATTTCCTCTTATTTTCCAGCGGGCGGCTATCAAGTCAACACCTTTTATATGGGAACTGATTCATCAATCAATAAAAATTAGAGATGATAAGTGAAACTTGCAAAATGCGACTTGTGATGTGCGAATGAAAAATCAGTTAGACCAAAGCTATGGCAATTATTATAGTCTTGTTGACGCTCCGTTAAATCTTTGTCTTAGTTTCGTTTTTGCTTACAATGATTCTGCTTTCATTGATGACTATATGGAATTTACCATCAGTGTCCTTTCGAAATATGTGTATATGTCAACCTTAACATGCCAAAACACCTGTAAATGATAAAATAGATGCTTATCTAAATATAGAAAAATTATTTGAGTACCTTACAAGATTTTAAAGATATTACAGTTTGTTCATATTTGAAAAGAAATCATGATGAATACGTAGATCCATAACAACAAAATAGTATTTTTATTCGACTTTAAAAAAAAGTGGAGTTTATCAGTTCGATCCTTTTTATTTTCTTATATGATAGAGTATGATCCCACGGAGATGCCATTAAATTGTTTTTAGAATAAGTGAGGCAGTTTTTTACAGCCTTATTTAGAAATGTAGAATTTTAAAATATAGTATTTTACAAACCCTCGGCTCGTTATCACTTTCCAACTTAAATATTTAAAAGTGTCTTTTTGTGGAAAGTGACGGTTTGGAATATACAGCTGTTAATGTTCGCCGAAACTACGCTAGTTAATGAGACGGAGCATTTGATAGGCCAATAAATGAAAATTTATTTAAATTCGACGTGATATCGTTTCATCTCAAGCTCTGAGCTGCTCTCAATCTCAAAACATATTATTACCTACAGCAGTTAAATGAAATCTTTTTTTTCTTTGTATAAATAGCCCATTTCTATAATACTCTCGAAAAATATCGACTTCAAAATCTGAAAGGGTCTTCGTTGTTTCCTTCAAATAATCGAGTAAAAAGCAGCGAACAATAAGATAATAAAAAAATATAGTGAAGATGGCATCGAAGGTAAATTTAATTTACGAATGAAGCTCATAGAAGTGAAAAAAAAAAAAAAAAACTTGGTGGATCAAGAAATTCCTACAGGAAAACTTATGACATATTTTTTCTTGATTTGTAAACAACTGCAATAAAAGTAATTCTTTTTCCTTTTTTTTTTTTTTTTTTTTTTTTTTCAGGAAGAACTTGATTGAGAACAAAAGCCAATTCACGTCTCTACACACTTCAAATGTGATATTTTCAAATTAAAATAAAAACACTGAGGAAAATAGTTCATCTGTTGATGATATGGATGAATTTTTGGGTAAAAACAAACGGAAAAATGTGAAAGGACGAAAAATGAAAAACAGAAAATACGAATGAGCCAAGAGCTTAAGTCCAATTTTCAAAATTTCTTAATATTTTTAACGTGTTCATATATTTTTTTTGCTTTCTCCTAAAATACAATACACCAAGAGAGATAACGTTTCCAACTCATACTTTTTCTTTGTTTTTTTCGTGAAATGCCTTTGTTTCATTTTTATTTCAAAAATTTTTCTCTACGAACACAAAAATGTTAAAATAAATAATTTTTCTACTGAAACTTTTTTTTTGTATTTAATTTTCATTGAAAATGTATATTTTGCGAAAATGAAGATTTCCTTAACCTATTTTTAAGCAGTTTTTTTTTTCTGTTCATTTAAATGCATTAATTTTTTTATTTTTGTAAGCTTTTATTCTTCTCACTACTGCCATTTTAAAATATACTAATACTGCAGCCAACCTTCTGCAACGAAATATTATTTATTTATCATGAAGCTAAAGCCAAAAAAAAAAAAAAAATTAAAAGCTTATCTTAAAAAAACCAGTTTTTATTTTTAAAATAGGGGAAAATTTGAATGTTTTTGTTTAACATGCGACCTCTATGATTAGCGAGTTTGATGAACTATTAGTATAATCAAAGGAAAAAAATTTGTGGTAGTTTATATATATATATATATATATGTTTTTTGAAAGTAGCTTTTATTTAGAAAATCTACTTATTACCAGGGTTGGGGGTGGGTATGTTCTTCATTTCATGATTTAAGGAAAATTTTGGCACCAATAACTCAACTTCATATATGTATATAAATAGATAGATAGATAGATATAAGTTCATTTTTGTTTCCACGGTATAGGTCGCAATTTTTATCAAATAATCACGAAATTTGGCAAGAATATTTGCACTAAGCCAAGGACCAGACTTATTGATTTTGGTGCGGATCGACCGGACGGTACTTCCGGCACCACATTTTGATTTTATTTTGGCTATAAAATGCTCAATTTAGCATCAATAGCCACAAAATTTAGAATAAATATTTATTTCAATTCATTGTAGTCTAACAATTTTTACGCGGATTGACGGACAGTACTTCCGGTACCGCTATTTTTGTTTTTATGTTGGCCAAATAATCCGGAAATTTGGAACAATATGTACGACATTTGAAACAAATATTTAATATAATTAATTGTAGCATGCTACTAAGTTTGGTGCCGATCAACCGGATAGCATTTTCGATACATTTTTTTTTTTCTGATTTATATGAACTTTTATTTTCACAAAAATTATCCCCATGTTCATCTTTTCTTTTTTTTTTATTTCATAACTTTGTTGTATTTCTTTGATTTTATTCGAAATTATACTATTATTTACCATAATATTTTTAAATTTCACATTGTTTGATATTTCGTCAGCTCCTAACAAATTTGGTACAATCATAACATACCATTTACGCATGTGAACTTACAGACAATTAATGTGACCATCCAAATTCATAATTCTTTTTTTCATCAACTTTTTCTTGCGAGGCTTGCTGCGCTAGAATTTTTTTATTTTGTTGGATTACCACTTACAACTAAGGGTTTCTGTGAAATATTAAATACATTTGAAAGAAATTATAAGGTCATTTGAAGTTCCCATGCTTCAACATAAATTAATAAATAAATATTCATGTGATTGTATTAAACTTTTTTTTGTCTAGACTGCCTTTGACCGAGTCATAATCATCAAATAACAAAATCAGGAATTCCTTTGTTCAAAAAGATATCTGCACGTACCACTCCAAAAATTTAACTATCTATACTGATCAGTCAGCCATTGGCATATTTCCAAACCATAAATTAATTGTCTTGATTATAGTGCGGGGTGCGAGTCTGCCACGGACACACACCACCAGAGCACAAATTTGTGGAAAAGAGAACATAAACACTATATTACATAATACGTGAGGAAAGTGAGCATTTTCCAATGACTGCGATGTTTGCCACCACGAGCCGTAGGCGAGTGTATCAATCGCACGATTTGTTAATTGCTCACTCTGACCAATTTGAGAAAAATATTTTTGGTAACAAGTGTACAAATGTTGCATCTGAGACTGGAGGAAAATAAGGAAAATGAATTAAAAATCGAAAAACTGATGAAAAAGAAGTGAAAAAAAAATGAAAATGGACAAAAATTTAAAATAAATAAAAAAATTCAAAACCTCCCCCTCTTCCCTTAGCACCTAAAGAAAATTCTCATTTGTTATCGATGTTTACGCAAATTAATACTGAAATTGAAAACGAAAAATTAACTGATGCAAACAAATAAAAGGAAACTTACACTCTCATGTCAATTTGCACTCGAAGCCTTGTTGGTTGTATACTTGTCTTCCAACTTATGAGTTGTGAAGATCGAATGCCAATTGTGACAACTAGAATTTTAAGAAAAAAGAAGAAGTTAACGGTTTAAATTAAATGCCTGGCATAATTCATTGAAAGGTTTGGTTCCAAAGAACTAATAAGGTGTGAGAAAATAGACTGATGTGTGAGATTACTAAGGAGTGAGAAAAAGAAGTTAAGGGGGGTGAGAAAAACAAGTTAAGGAGTGAACGATGTGGGTAGGCATGTAAGAGTTAGAGAATTGGCAACTTGATCAAGTCTTAGATGCCTCAAAATACAGCAATTTGTACACATGTTGAAAAATAGTATTTTTCTCAACACATGATGCAAAGTAAGTGATTTTAAACCGCTTTTGAAGCGCAAAATTAAGAATTTGTGATCCATGATCAAATTTTGATAGAGGGAGCCAAAATGAGATAGTCGGAGCAAAACTAGTATTTGCTCCCACTACCAAAATTTTTTTCTCCACCCATCAACCAATCAGGCGCATTCACCAACCTCGCGACGAATGTGTTGTGAAAAATAGTGTTTGCAGTGTGAGCGGAAAGTGAGCTCCTCCCACTCGTTTGATGTTTGCAGCACTCACCTACGGCTTCGAGCTGCAAACTCGGACTCATTGAGGATTGCTCACTTTGCACTTATGTTGCAAAATATGTTATTTTACAGCTAGTTTCCAAACCTAGTGATTACTGACAAGTTGCATAGTTTCAGCATAAGCTGTGAACGAAGTGCTGTAAGTTGCGTACATATTTTTTGCAACGAATTCATTAAAATGAGGTTATTTTTTATTTGATTCAACGGGTATGTAAACTTCTTTTATTGACAAAATTTTATACAATAATTAAATGATTATAAAGAGGTGAACTTTGTAATTTATGGGCATCACTGTGTGAAGAAATAAACAAAAAAGCAGTCAAGAAAAAACTTCATTTCCACACTACTGAAGAAATAAAAATCATTTTCAACTATTCCAAAACGATTTGGAAATCTCTCACTTTGCTCAACAAAATTCATTCAATAATAATCTCTTTTTGGTATCTGAGTTGTGAAAAAGCAATTT
>WOFM01002195.1:0-10031 GCA_011428145.1 Ericerus pela
AAGAAACAAATGAGAAAAAGAAGAATATGCCAACATACGATCACGACCCAATAGATCAACCTGATTCAATCTGGGAGGAAGAAAGTACTTTGATTCAACTGCAAGCAGCTAGCAAGAAGGAGGTTGCATCAACGCAGTTACCAAAGGATCAAATGAAAGCGGGAACCAGCAGAACCGGGTATGATGAGGATAAGAATTGTATGGACATAACCCACTCAAAGAAAATTGGGATCTAGACACTGATGTTACAAATACTCCAGCCGTACAAACGACACAGAATGAGACATATAGAATCCCTAAAAAGATATTGAATCAGACACTTAATCAGACATCAAATACAGCCATGGAATAAGAGAAATTGAGCCAATTAAAGATGATAGAATCAATGCAAGAAAAGAATTAGGTGGCACAAACAAAAGGTAATAATATTTTTGAAGAATTACTTAGAAATTATTTTGATATTGATGGTTTGCTTGCCCATAATACTTCAGAGAAACAATCTCAACGTAAGAATATCCCCTACACAAAAAATAATCCCTTGAATAAAGTCAAAAATACGTGTTCCAATCTACCCAAAATAAGTGATTTGAGGAAACGTGAGAAAGAACACAGAAGTAAAATTAATGTTACCCCAAAGAAATTAAGTTTAAACATTGATTTTAGAGTTTGGCTTGAATCATTTAACATGTTTGTAAATCGATATAGTTTTTCAAAAGTTTTTGATTTAATTAATCCCAAAATTTTAGATAAAGATGATACAAGAAATTTATGTGATGCGAAAGCAGTTTTACTTGAGTGGTTAGATGATGAACATGCAAAATTAATTTTTGATGAACCATGTGCCACAAAGTGTATGAAGAAGATACATGACTATTGAGAGTCACAAACTATTATGAGTAATCTAGTTTTAACAGACATTTATATGCTAAAGTATTCCTCTGAAACGATGGAATTAAATTATTGTATAGAAAAGTTAAAAGATATTGAAAGAAAAATACGATTAACAAATAAGACATAGAACAAAAGTAGAAGGTTAGAGGCAATGAAATACATATGCCAGTTTCTTTTCCAAATCTATTAGCCAGAATGAGATAAAGGGTGTTTTATATTTTTTGCACAACTGTTATCCGCTGTACATTATTTGAAATCATTCATCCTCCAAATGACATATAAGTTTTATATAGTTAGTGTTGCTAAAACTTTTCCTCAACACCAGATGCTAATACTGCACCAAGTGGGAAATAATCTGATTTTCTAAAAAAAAAAAAAAAAAAAAAGAAAACCTATATAAAAACAAATTAAAAGTACCTATAAAAGAAAAAATTATAATAATTTGTGGGGTTTGAACCCTATATTTCCTCAACACTACGCCACTGCTTGATCACATACATGTACCATATTTCAGGCCTATCAATTGAAAATTGGAACCTGTATGGCTATGCTGTTCAATACAAAATGCATTAATAATGCCAAAATGCTCAGATCATGAAACAAAAAATGTACCCACTTCCATCCTTGGGTTTGAATATTCAGGCGATTTTAATAAGTAGACTTTTAAAAAACATGTAATTCAAGAGGTAACTCTTAATTGCCATGAAAAATGCAGGAAAAGAAAAATGATTATAAATAAAGCTGAAAAAACAGGGAAGTACGTCTGCAGCAATGTGCTAAACAGAGAGAGAAATATTGCCAAACTAGTTCTCTCTCTGTCTAACATGTTGGACCGCGTTTCGCGGTCGAGTGTTCGTTCCAGTTAGTCATTGAGTTCGCTTGCGTAATACTCACTGATACCGTTCCAACAGAAACAGTTACAGTTAATAGTTCTATCTTTGCATTTAAAATCATAGAATTTGTGAGATTATCGACTTAATTACTCATAAATGAGTCACACACAATTCCAATGAATCAAGATGAACACCAAATACGAATCAGAATAAAAGACAAACTTGAAATAAATCAGACATATGTAAAACGAGATCGAATATGTATTATAATATCTAAGACAGTTGACAGTCTACAGCAATATCACGAATGACGATAGCACAAAAATACTGTTAGAATTCCAGCTATATATGATGGTCATATCTCGTCTCCACCTTGTACACTCTACAGTTAATAATACGTACTATAATATTTCTGTGTGATCTCACGTAATCATGTAAACTCTGTGTGTCAGGAACTCACGTTAAGATGAGTTCACTTCTGTTTGGTATCTCGTATGGTGAACATATAGTGAGACAAATATAAAAGAACTTGGTCTTTCCCGTTTGTCGCCATTAACCGAATGACGTTGTTCGTTATTTCTTGTAACGAACTTGTCTGTGTTGTCTGTGTTTGTGTTAAGTTGGTAACGTTTTGATCGGTCTGTTCTACTGACGTCATAGAGTTGATCAATGACGTCAGTGAGATAATGATATTGTGTCACATTAATGTTATCGAATCGTGTACGACACCGTCGTTCACGATACTTGGGGGGGGAAGTCTCAGTCTTTCCCATTTTCCCTTCCGTGTAGAAGTCATCGGGGAATTGTCTATTATATGTTTTGGTTTGTTCGTTGTTTTTTTTTTTTTTTTGTATTGGTAGGTTTGCTGTGTGATGGTTAGTATGTTTGTTGTCTGCGAATTGTTTATTGATGTTGTAATAAATAAATAACAAGATATACAAATTATAAAATCGTTTATTTTATATACGAAAATAACAATGCTTATTAATTATGGAAACAATAATACATATATAAGGTTTAGGAACGTTTGTTATCACATATTTTGATCGAATGTTTAATTTGACTTTAAGGAACGTTTATTTGTTAAATCTATTTAAATATTGGTAAATGTTGAGATCTGCCTTCTTCTCCTGTTGTTTGAAGGTCTATTATTACAGTTAGTTTCCAGTTTGAAATTCTATGATCACAGCTAGTTTCTTGTATGGCAATTCATGTTCGGCGTCATGCTTCTGATGTTATTCTATTCTGGTTTGTCTCTTTCTTTCAAGTATATTTGTGATTCTGTGAAAAGAATAAAATGTATTATTTTTATATAATTATTGTTTGTTAATAAACACGTCAACTGCATCGTTTTTCCTTCTGTGAGGATAAAAGATGGTTGGCTAGTGTTTATATTTGTTGGTTTGTTACGTGTCACCTGCTTCTCCAATCTTTATATTGGTTCCACAGTGGGTCCTCTGGTTGCAAACTTGATTTGTTTCGTTTGTAAGTTTACCCAGAGTAGATTCTCCTAAAGACGGTCTGAGCTACAAATTATTTATGATAATTCATAGATGTTATGTTTTTTGGGCCACTACTTTTGTGTGTGGATGTTGCAAGGCGTCTGGGGAATTTAGCTCTAATGGTGCTAAATATTTAAGGGGTCTGGTGGTGAGTGTTCCATTTGGAAACATAATGGAGGCTGATCTTATAATTTGGTCTGGAGATTTATGTAATTCTTTAATTACTGCAAGTTGTGGTTTGTTGGGTGTGGATGCGACGTCTATGACGTGTACTAAGTCTCCGATTTTTGGTATATCATCATTTGTGTGGTATTTATTTGGTATCGGTTGTGGTTGTTTGTCCCTAAGATATGTGAGGTAGTTTTGTTTCCATTGTATCCATAAGTTTTTTAGGTATGTCTGGTCTATTTTCCATATGTGTTGTAAATGTTTTTCTGTTGATGTATGGTTGACGTTTGGTTTGTCTGATTGTAGTATTGTGTGTTGAAAGTTTGCGTGAAGAAAGTTGGCTGGTGTAAGGTATGAGTATGTTGATGTTTCTGATTCTGGGCATAAGGGTCTTTCGTTGATCATTATTTGTAGTTGTTTGATAGTAATGTGAAATGTGTGTATGTATATGGGGTGGTGTCCTACTGTCTTATAGTAAGATTGTTTGATAATGCCTATTAGGCGTTTGTAAGTGCCTCCATACCATGGGGCTTTAGCTGGTATAAATTTCCATTGTATGTTATTTTCGTATAAGTAATTTTGTACTTTGTTGTTATTTGTTATGTTGTTCCAAAAGTTTGTTATGTTTGTGTTGATGACTCTGAATTGTGCAGCGTTGTCAGACAGTATTAATTTGGGTGTTCCTCTGTCTGCAAAAAATGAGTGAAATGCACACCAAATTTCTTCTGTTTGTAAAGATTTGATAGGTATTAAATATACTGCTCGTATAGTGAGGCAGGTGAATATGAGGATCCATCTTTTGGATGGTGATGTTGATGGTGAAATCTGTTGTGATTGTTGTTTTGTTATTATTTTGTTATATGTATAAAATGGTCCGAATATATCGACACCGGTGTGTGTAAACGGGTGAGCCTTTTCATTGAGTCTAAAGTCTGGTATGGTTGAAAAGGGTGGTTGTTTATAGGGTTTATTTGAATGAATTTTACATTTATAGCAATTTTTTCGAATCGTTGATATGACTAGTTTGTTTATGCTTGGTGTGAAGAAGTTTTTTCTAAATTTTGCGACCGTATATCTGGTTCCGCTATGGTAACCTTTTTCGTGTATGTATGATATTATTAATTTGGTTAAGTGTGATTGTGGGGGTAATAGATATGGTGTATAAGTTTGTGTATGTAATGTATGTGGAGGTAGATAGGTAATCTGAGCATGTTGTCTTTGTCTAATTTTATGTGAAATTTTTTGAATATTGCGTATGGAGGTGGGTTTGTTTGTTGTAATTGTTGGAAAATGGGTTTACAATATTTTTTTTGTTCTGCATTGATGAAGATAGTTAGTATTTGAAAAAATTGGTAATTTGTGTGAAGGTATGGTATTGTAGAGGATTTATTGTTTGCTATTTTTTCTCTAAATTGTTTTAATGCTTTTATCGTAATTTGGAAGGTCTTGATTAATTTTTGTAGCGAAGAGAATTTATGAAGGTCTAGGTTAAATGGTGTTAAGTTTTTTCCATATATATACGTGATGAGTGTGTTCGTGTTTGGTGACGTAGAATTTGTGATTATCTCTTCGTGATCTAAGTGTGGGTATGAATGTTGTGCTTGTGGTGTATTGTCAACTATTTCCTCATGGTCTATATCGGGACTTGTCTTGTTGTTGTTGGTTGTTTCCGATATTTGTTCGTAATGTGGGATTTTGTATGTTCTAGACTGTGTTTGTCTGTGTTTGCGTGTATATGTGTGGTCATTATATGTGTTGTTTAATATTGTTTCGTTAGTGTATGGTTGGGCGTAATCGTGTAAGGATTCTGCTATAGTGCAGAAAGTTTGTTCATGTTGGTCTTCTGTTTGGATTTCTGAGGTTTCATCTTTTAGTGTGTGTAAATCTGTTTGTGGCCATTCTGTTTTTTCTTGCGTTAGCCATTCTGGTCCTGTGAACCATTTCAATTGTGTTAGGGATGTTAGGTTTGCTCCTCTGGATCCTATATCTGCTGGGTTTTCTTTGGTTGGTACGTATTGGTATAGTATGTTTGGGATTGTTATAATCTCTTTGACTCTGTTTTGTGTAAAGGGGGTAAGATTTTTCTTTGTGTGAGCCATATGAGTACGCATTTACTATCAGACCATAAGAAGGATTGTTTGTTATGTGATATTTGTAATGTTTCTCTAAGGAATTTAATGAGTCGTGCTCCGAGTAATGCCACTATTAGTTCTAATTTTGGTATTGTGTGTGTTTTTGCTGGTGTTAGTCTGCATTTGCCTATCAGGAATCTTAATGTGTGTATATTGTCTGTTTTGTATCTTAAATATGCTACTGCTGAGTATGCTATTGCGGAGGCGTCTACGAATATGTGAATTTCTGCTTGTTCTGGTGTAAATGGTTTTTGAAAAAATTTTCTTTGGAAACATATGTCGTTACATTTGCGTATGTCTGTTATAATGTTTTCTGCTATTGGTATTAAAGAGGTTGGTAATGGTGTGTCCCATTCTTGTTTGTGGTCCCATAAGGTTCGTACAAAGGCTTTTGCTGGAACCAATAATGGTGCAAACCAACCTAATGGGTCGAATATTGCTGAGAAATTACTGACGAATGTTCTTTTAGTGTGTTGGTCTGGTGTTTTGATCTTGGGTTGTAAATAGAGTATGTCTTTGCTATAATCCCATTGAATTCCTAATATCTTAACTGGGGGTTTTTGAATTGCGTTTTTTGTAGTAAATAATGATTGTAAGTTTTCGTCATTTGTTGCCCATTGTGCTAGTTCCATAGAGATGTCATTGAATGTTTTGTTTGATGCGTTATATAGTTTCACTGCTTGTTCGTGTGTTGGCACCGATGTAATTAGATTGTCTACGTAAAAATTGTTTGTTAATATATTATAAAATTGTGGATTTGTGGTTTGGAAGTGGTAGAGTAAGGTTGCTGCTAATAAGAATGGTGATGCTATGACTCCGAAGGGTACTCTTTTAAATCTGATGATTATAAGATTGTGGTTTGCCAATGGTTTGTTCGGGTCTTTGAGCCATAAAAATCTTGTGACGTCTCGGTCTGATGGGTTTAATTCTAGTTGTAAAAATGCTTTTCTAATGTCTGCACTTATACCAATTGGGTTTAATCTGAATGTTATAAATAGTTTTACGAGGTCTGCGAGAAGTTTTAATCCTTTGTGTATACAATCATTCATTGAGTGGTTTGCTTTTTTAGTTTTTGCTGATCCGTCAAAACTATTCTAATCGGGTGTGTAAGTTTGGTTGGGTCTATTAGTCCGTGATGTGCTAAGTAATGGACTGGTTCTGATGTATGTTTGTTGTTAACTATTTCTATTATATCGTTTTTGAATAGTTCTTGGAAGTATGCGTCATATTTTTGGAAAAATTCAGGTGAGGTGCGCGTATGTGGTATTTGGCTTTTAAGTCTGCTAAATGCTAAGGAGTAGTTGTCTGGTAGTGGGGGTGGATATACTTTCCATGGCCATCGCACTTGATATCTTCCATTTACGAGTTTTATGTTTTTGTAAAATAACTCTATTGCCTTTTGTTCTTCTTGCTCTATTGTTAAGTCTGGTGTTGTTATCCCTATTGTTTCTAATTTCCATAGGTTTTCTATGTCTGGTTCTGATGAGAAATATGTGTGTTCATTTTGGGTTGATTGTTGGTTATCTGTTAGTTGTCCAGTTATGTGGAATCCGAAGTTTGTTTCAATTAGTTGTATTGATGATGATATGTGTGTGATTGATTTAATGAATTGCCACATGTATTCGTTCCCAAGTAGTATGTGTATTTGTGATGTCGTTTTCAATGTTTGTGCAAATTGTAAGTCTTTGTATTTCGGGTATGTTCGTTTAATTTCTGTTATGTTTTGCGTGTCTAATTTGTTGGATATGTTTTGTACTGTCCTGGCTATTATGTTTGAGAATTTTTGTGTGCTATGTTCTATTTCAAAAGTGACGATATTTGTATGGAATGTCTGTGTTGTTTGATTTTGTATTCCTGTTAATTTTAGGGAGTGTGTGCCTATGATTGGTAGTTGAAGTGTTTGTATGGCAATGTTTTCTATTATATATGTTTTAGTACTCCCTGAATCAAAGAATGCATTTATTGGATGTGTTTGTAGTGTTTGAGGGTTACGTATGTTTGTGCAGAATGCGAGAAATTTACTATTTGTGGATAAGATTGTAAATAAATTTAACTTACTTGGTATTGGTGTTTGGAGAACTGTTTCTTCAATTTGCGCTGATGTTGATATGGTCTGTTTGGTTATCTTTGGATTAATCTCTGTAGTAGGATGGTGTCTGTTTTCTTGGTTCTGGAGGTGGTGGTGGAAATTTGGTTTGTAGTTCTATGACTTTTTCTAAATATCGGTTTGCTTCTTGTTTCGTTAGTGGGTATGTAATTCTGGGACATAACGCTGAGTGGTGTACACTGGTCTGTTGGCACTGGAACCATCTGCATCTCCGCTGTGGTTGGTTACAGTGATCTGCCGTAGCTAAGATTCCACATTTGGGGCATAAATTGTACTGTCTGAAGTATGTACGTCTGTTTTCTAATGTATTGTAGTTTTTATGGCAGCAGAGGTAGCTCCAATGTGGGCCTTTGCAAAACATACATCTTTGTTTTGTTGGTACTGCCGGGAATCTGTAGAGTTGTTCTGGGATGCTGGTGTCCGGGTCTGTTTTTGAGTGATATACTGGAACAGAAAAATCATCTATATCGTTATCTATATATTGTTCTGGCGAAGGTTTACCTTGGTCGGTATTTGTATGAAAATTGGGGCTGCTTTAAGCTGTCCTTGAGTTTCTGTTATATTTTTATTGTTATTAGGTTTATTGTATTGCAGTCTATTGTACTGACAGTCTGTTAGAGTTGTTATATGTTCTGTCTCTGTAGTATGTGTTATTTTGTTGTTGTGTTTCTTGCGTTCTGTATACTTCTTTTGTTATGTCTGGCTTTTCTGTTAAGTCTCTTGTTTTGATCTCTTGGTATACTGCTTCTAGGACTGCTTTTGAGTTTGGTTTAGATATGTCTATCCTGTTGGAGTACGAATTTCTTGGGAAAATTCTTAGTAACGTTGGAAAGGTGAGATCGTCTGTTAATTCTGGTACAAAGTCATGTATTGTGTCTAGTAACATGCACGTTTTGTCGTATGTGGTACGTAAACCTTCTTTTGTGTTTTGTGCTAAAGGTATGTTATTCAGGTTTGCCATAGTTCTGAACGTAGTCTGGATTCGTCACCAAATTTGTCGTGTAAGTATTGTAGTCTTCTAAAGTAGCCTTGTTCGTTATGGCCTAATGTTGTTAGTCTTTGTTTGATGTTTTCAGGCATAGCATCTTCTAATATTTTGCATTTCTGTGGTGTTATAATATCTTCTCGTATATGTATGTATTTCATAAAGGATGTGATGAAGTCTGGGTATGATATACGTTTGCCATTGAATTTGGGTAATTTGTATTTTGGCGTCTTGAGAAAACATGATTGGGTTAATGTGTTTGATCCAGTGGGTATTTCCCAAACTTTTGGTATGTAAAGTGTATTCTTTTGTAACGTTGGGTTTTGTGTACTTTTTGTATATTCTTGTTTGTTGTTGTCTTGAGTTATTTGTTCTATTGTTGTTTCTGTCGGTTGATGTGAAATAACGTTTGTAGGTTGTTTGTTTGGGGTTTGTATGTGCGTATTAGGTATTATGACCCGTCTTTGTGGTATTGTGTTCATATCCGTTTGAGTATTTCTTCTCGTAGGTGTTAAGTCAAGTGGTGTTGTTTCGTCTGTTGTGTTCCGTATCTTCGATTTTTTTGTTTCTACGGTCGGTGTTTGTGGTGTTTGATCGTCTTTATAAGTCCATTTCGATGATCGTTTTCTTATTGGTGTTTGTTCAAGGGTTATTATGAGGATATCTGGGTTATTACCTGGAGGTGTTGCGGGTCTGTATCTGTCCTCTGATCCTGAGCTGTAGTATCCGATGGATCGAGGACTTTTATTTCCTCGCTGGATGTTTGTGATACCGTTCTTTGACGTTTACTTGGTGAGTTGGTGATGTTTGTTTTGCAGTAAATTTCAGGAGGTTGTTTGGTTTGTAAGTATTGTTGGGTGGTTTGTTGTAGTTTTCTCGCGGTTTGTAATTCTTCGAATTCGTTATTAAGTCTAGTAATTTGAATTGTAAGTTCTTCTTTAATGTCGTAAATTTTTTGATAAAATTGCGTGTTGGCATCTGTAGGTAGGTTATCTAGGTCTGTTAATTGAAATTGTAGTACACTGAGAAAGATACGTACATCTGCCAATTGGTATTCGGCTACGTTGTATGTTTTGGCTTGTTGTATTTTGTTTTCTGCTCTTGTCATTGATATTTCTATGTATGTACGTTGGGGGCTTTTAAACGTTTGTTGTGTGAGCTGTGGGTTTGTTGTAGTATAGTAGGTTTGTTTTTGTGGTTTGTGAGTTGGTTGCGTTTGCATTATGTTAGGAATAGGTGGTGTGGGAATAATAGCAAATTATTTTATACGTTGACTTATTATTCTCGCACATCACATGTTGTGGCAACACTGTTTTTGTTGTATTATTAATCTGTGATATTTGTGTTTGTAACTCAACTGTGATTATATGTTTGTATGCCTTCTCGTCGCTCATCAACCTTCGTAACATCAAC
>WOFM01002196.1:0-12375 GCA_011428145.1 Ericerus pela
GAATGATGTTTCATTATTTTCTGAATATATTATGTTGACAAAACCTCAGTTGATAATGGTTGCCAAAAAGGGCGTTGAAATTGTTGTTTCAGCTGTTGGTACTGTGAAATTAAAAACTGAAAATGGAATTAATATCACATTAAAGAATGTTAGATTTGCTAAGGACCTTCCGACTAATCTTCTCTCAGTCAAATGTATGGCAAGAGCTGGATGTAGGTCTGTATTTGAGGAAGAGTCTGTTAATTTAACAAATTTATATACAATAACTTTTTATAATAACGTAACTGAATCATGTAATTTGACACGAAATAAAAATAAAAATCCTTTGGAGTTATGGCATAAGCGACTTGCGCATTTGAATAATAATGATGTCAAGCTGTTATCTAATAAAGGTCGTATTCCTAATATGTTTGATAATCAGGAAATATTTTGTGAACACTGTATTATGGGAAAACAACATAAAAAACCTTTCGACAGACATGAACAAAAAACAAAAAGTCCGTTGGAATTAGTCCATACTGATGTCTGTGGTATAATAAATCCAGTGTCGTATAATAACAAGAAATATTTCTTAACTTTCGTTGATGATTATTCAAATTTTTGTTTTGTATATCTGCTGAATAACAAAACTAAGGTATTGTGAAAATTTGTTGAATATCACGAATTGGTTTCTAATAAATTTAATACAAATGTAAAGAGATTACGGTGCGATCGTGGTACCGAATATATAAATTCACAGTTTAAAGCATATTGTGTTAAGAAAGGAATTTCCATAGAACCCACTGTTGGTGGATGTCCTCAGCAAAACGGTAAAGCTGAACGATTGAATTGTACTCTTGGAGAGAGGGCCAGAACTCTCATATATGAAAGCAGCCTGGATAAAATTTACTGGAGTGAGGCTTTATTGTGTGCTGCTTACATTTTAAATCGGTGTCCAACCAATAAAAGTTACATTCCTTATGAAAGATGGCACCGTGAGAAGTATGATTATAAAAAATTTAGGGTTTTTGGCTGCGACGCTTATATGTTGGATTTCACTCACAGTTCGGATAAATTTGAGAAAAAGAGTAATAAATTGAAGTTTGTGGGATATTCGCCAGCAGGTTATAAGTTACTGGACGTGACTAAATGTAAAATCCATCTCTCCAGAGATGTTGAGTTCAATGAAGAGTCTATAGGTAAATCTAAATAAGTTGACAAAACAAATGTTGATAGTATTGAAGTGGATGGAGAAATTAATAATATACTAGACTTTGGTGATGTTATAGATTCGTGTTTTTTCACAGCTAATGCTGTTGAAAGTGATTGTCCATTGACCTTTGAGGAGGCGTTGAGGTCCTCTGAGTCTGATTTCTGGAAGAAAGCGATTCAAGATGAAGTTGATGCTTTGACTTCCAATGAAACTTGGAATGTGGTCAAATGTCCAATGGATGATCCTACAATCACATGTAGATGGCTGTTTACTAAAAAGACTGATTCTGCTGGTAATGTTTTGTACAAGGCCAAATTAGTGGCTCACGGATTTCAGCAACAAAAAAGTTTTAATTTCACCGAAGTCTATGCTCTAGTTGCCAAACTGTCAACAGTTCGTGCGTTACTTGCCTTGAGTAATAAATTTAAATATTTTATTCATCAAATTGATATTTGTAGTGCCTTCTTAAATGGTAAAATTAAAGACAAAGTTTTCTTAGAAATTCCAGAAGGCATTGAACGTAATTTAGATAAAAATAGAAATGTTTTATTACTAAACCGATCCATATATGGCTTAAAACAATCGCCTAAAGTGCGGAATACTATGTTCCATGAATTTTTGGTTTCATTGGATTTTAAACCAGGCATAGCTGATGACTGTTAATAAATTCATAAACAAGGAAATTCTATAGTTTATTTATTAACTTACGTTGACGATATTATCATCAGCTCCAATAATAATGATTTAATAATAGACAATAAAAATAAAATTAGTAAAAAATTTAGGTGCAAAGACCTGGGAATGATTAATAAATATTTAGGTTTAAACATAAATTATGATCGCGAGAATGGACTCTTGGAAATAAATCAAAAATCTTTAATTGAGTCTGTTGCCAAACGTTTTGTTGTTTTGGATTGTATCCCCACACATTCTCCGATCGAACCCAAACTACAATTGCATCGTGATTTAAATGGAATGGATCGTAATTTGAATAATCAATATCAGCAGTTGTTGGGTTGTCTTATGTATCTTATGTTGGGTTCTTGTCCAGATATCTGCTTTGCGATATCCTACTTCAGTCAATTTCAAAGCGCAGCAACACACGAACATTATAAATATTTAATACGAGTTTTAAAATACTTAATAACTACTTCACATTTAAATTTGACTTATAATAGGGATAATAATAATAAATATATAATAGAAATCTACTCTGACGCTGATTGGGCAAATTGTGTCGCTACTTGCAAATCAATTTCTGGTTATTGTGTAAAAGTATTTGGATCTGTGGTTTCCTGGTCTAGTAGGAAGCAACCCACTGTTGCTCTCTCCAGTACTGAGAGTGAGCTTATTGCCTTGTGCGAAGCAACATCCGAAGGACTGTGGATGCAAAATTTAATTAATGACTTTCGGTTTGACCACTCAAAAAGATCCGTGATTTACAAGGACAATCAGAGCTGCCTGGGACTCATAAAGTCAGATAGATGGAATTCCAAAGGATCAAAACACATAAACACTAAGTATAGATTCATATGTTCACACGTTGACAAATCATTTATTTATATGTATATTCCAAAGTCCCAACAATTGGGTGACTTGTTTACTAAAGGTCTAGCAAAGCCTGCATTTGTCAATTTTTGTAATGACATAAATTTAATATAACTGTTTGTGATTTATATGTTTACCATTTATATGTGTTCTGACAGTCATATTTTTACCATTTTATATATTTTATATTTTTATACTGACTGTGATAATTATCATACACAATTACACGAATACTTTAATATTTTAATAAGTTTATAATTATTAAGCTTCACCACGATATATTATTTGTTATTTTACTGGACTTTGTTTTGTCCAAATCACATATTCACGATATATTTTTGTTCATATATGATTTGAGGAGACATGTGAGAATATGCTCCTCATGACCTCGCTTATAGTCGATATATTTAGCTGTAATGTGGTCGCTGCTTGTGACGTTATCCTCTATAGCTGATTGTATATTCGTATTTTAACTGTCAGTTAGTTGATCTCCAAATGTTGTTACGTAAACATAGAATAAAATGAGATCTTAAAAACTGAATCTTTTACTTATTGTGTTGACTACAAATTTAGTGTTTCTTCAATGGTGTTTGTTTAATATCATCGCTGGTTGTTGTTCTTATTCGATTAATGTCAAATCTTTCATATTAGTGATCGCCACTTTCTCACAATTTGTGTATGAAGCCGAAATAGAAATTTTTTTTTTATGTTTGTTATGTATGTATTTAATTGTCTGATTGAAAGGAGGTTTGTGTGTTTGTTGATATATTACAAATAAAGAGACATTTATAAAATATTATTAATTCTTTATTATGTGTTAAGGACGATAACATTTAACAATATGTTTATGTTTTAGGAACTATAATGTTTAACAAGTAATTATGTGCATTTGTACAATGGTATAGGAACGTTTATTATCACAATGTTTCTCACTTTGTTTTGAGGTACTGCTTATTTGTTAATTATATAATAATGAGATCTGCCTTCATGTGTAAGAAGGTCTGGTATCACAGGTTCGTTACTTATTTGGTGTTGTAGAGCACTCTGCTTCCTCGTCTTTTGTTGTTTTGTTCATGTCTGGATATATTTGTGATTCTGAAAAGATTTAAGAGATATATTAATTTGTTTGTTGATACGAAAACACGTCAACTACATCATTTTTCCTTCTGTGAGGATAAGTGATGGTTGGCTAGTGTTTTGCTTCTGTTGGTTTGTGGGGTGTCACCTGTTTCTCCAATCTTTATATTGGTTTCTCAGTGGGTCCTCTGGTTGCAAACTTGATTTGTTTTGTTTAGAAGTTTATCCAGAGTAGATTCTCCTAAAGACATCTGGACTACAAATTATTTATGATAATTCGTAAGTGTTTTTTTTTGGGCCACTACCTTTGTGTGTGCGTGTTGTAAAGTGTCTGGGGAATTTAGCTCTAATGGTGCTAAATATTTAAGGGGTCTGGTAGTAAGTGTTCCATTTGGGAACATAATAGAGGCTGATCTGACTATTTGGTCTGAGGATTTATGTAGTTCTTTGATTACTGCTAGTTGTGGTCTGTTAGGTGTTGATACCACGTCAATGACCTGTACTAAATCTCCAATTTGTGGGATGTTGTTATTTGTTCTGTAGTTATTTGGTATTGGCTGTGGTTGTTTGTCTCGAAGGTATGGGAGATAATTTTGTTTCCATTGAATCCATAAGTTTTTCAAATATGTTTGATCCATTTTCCATATGTGTTGTAAATGTCTTTCCGTTGTTGTGTGATTGATTTCTGGTTTGTTAGAGTTTAAGACAGTATGTTGGAAATTAGCATGAAGGAAGTTGGCTGGTGTTAAGTATGAAAAGGTTGTTGTTTCTGTTTCTGGGCATAAGGGTATTTTGTTTATTATTATTTGTAATTGTTTGATGGTAATGTTGAATGTATGTGTGTGAATTGGGTGATGTCCTACTGTTTTGTAGTAGGCTTGTTTGATGATGCCTATTAGGCGTTTGTAAGTGCCTCCGTACCAAGAGGCTTTAGCTGGTATGAACTTCCATTGTATGTGATTTTTGTAGAGATAGTTTTGTACTTTGTTGTCATTTGTTACGTTGTTCCAGAAGTTTGTTATATTTGTGTTGATGACTCTGAATTGTGCTGCATTATCTGAAAGTATTATTTTTGGTGTTCCTCTGTCTGCAAAAAATGAGTGAAATGCACACCATATTTCTTCTGTTTGTAAGGATGCTATCGGTATTAGATATACTGCTCGTATAGTGAGGCATGTGAATATGAGGACCCATCTTTTTGAAGATGTTGTTGATGGAGAGATCTGTTGTGGTTGTTTATTTGTTATTATTTTATTGTATGTGTAAAATGGGCCGAATATATTGACGCCTGTATGTGTAAATGGGTGCTCATTTTCATTGAGTCTGAAGTCTGGTATGGTTGAAAAGGGTGGTTGTTTGTATGGTTTGTTTGAATGGATTTTACATTTGTAGCAGTTTTTCCTCATTGTGGGTATGACTAGTTTGTTAATGGTTGGAGTGAAAAAGTTTTTTCTGAATTTTGCGACTGTGTATCTGGTTACGCTATGGTAACCTTTTTCGTGTATGTACAATATGATTAATCTAGTTAAGTATGAGTTTGGGGGCAAAAGGTATGGGGCATAGGTTTTTGTGTGTAATGTATGTGGTGGTAGGTAATTATGTAATCTGAGCATATTGTTGTCATCTAGTTTTATGTGGAATTTTTTCAGTATTGCATATGGGGGTGTGTTTGTTTGTTGTAGCTGTTGAAAGATGAGTTTGCAATATTTGTTTTGTTCTGCTTTGATGAAAATGGTTAATATTTGAAAGAATTGGTAGTTTGTGTTAAGATATGATGTTGTATACAATTTCTGTTGTGCTGTTTTTTGTCAAAATTGTTTTAGTGCTTTTATTATGATTTGAAATGTTTTAATTAATTTTTGTAGTGAAGAGAATTTAGTAATGTCTAAGTTAAATGGTGTCGAATTGTTTCCATATATGTATGTCATGGGTATGTTCGTGTGTGATGAGGTCGAGTTTGTAATTATCTCTTCATGATCTATTGTTTCTTCTCCATTTACGTATGGATGTATATGTTGTGTTGGTGGTGTGTTGTTGATTATTTCCTCGTGGTCTATGTCGGGATTTGTGTTATTTTTAGTGACTGTTTCTGATATTTGTTCATAATGTGGGATTTTGTATGTTTTTGTGAGAATAATGGCAAATTATAATATTCGACAGCCACTTATTCTCGCACATCACATGCTGTGGTAACACTGTTTCTGTTGTTGTTGTTTTATCTGTGATATTTGTGTTTTGTAACTCAGCTGTGATTATATTTTTTGTGTGCCTTCTTGTCGCTCATCTCTCGTCGATGCTTTAACATGTATGTCATCATGGTGTCTAATAAAAATTCGTGAAACTCAAAGTATCTAGTCTTCTCTTTTATATGTCGTAATGTGTGCTTCTAGTCATCGTTTCTTTAATTCGTCGTTTTAAGTTCTTCATCATCGTAGTTCGTGTATGGTGATCCGTTGAGAATTCCACCGTTTTTCTCACAGTTTTGGATTGTGTTTGTCTATATATGCGTGTATATGTGTGGTCGTTATATGTGTTATTTAATATTGTCTCATTAATGTAAGGTTGAGCGTAATCGTGTAAGGATTCTGCTATTGTGTAAAAGGTTTGTTGGTGTTGTTCCTCTGATTGTATCTCTGACTTTTTGTCTTTTAATGTGTGTAGATCTGTTTGTGGCCATTGTGTTTTTCCTTGTGTTAGCCAGTCTGGTCCTGTGAACCATTTGGATTATATTAACGAGGCTAAATTTGATCCTCTTGATCCTATGTCTGCTGGGTTTTCTTTTGTGGGTACATACTGAAATGTTATGTTTGGAATTGTCATGATTTCTTTAACTCTGTTCTGTGTAAAGGGGGATAAGATTTTTTTTTGTATAAGCCATATAAGTACACATTTGCTATCTGACCATAAGAAAGTTTGTTTATTGTTGGGTATGCATAATGTTTCTCTGAGAAACTTTATAAGACGTGCTCCTAATAATGCTGCTATTAGTTCTAGTTTTGGTATTGTATGTGTTTTTGCTGGTGTTAATCTGCATTTGCCTATTAGGAATCTTAATGTGTGTATGTTGTTTGTTTTGTATCGTAAGTATGCTACCGCAGAATATGCTATGGCAGAAGCATCTACAAATGTATGAATTTCTGCATGGTCTGGTAAAAAGGGTTTTTGGAAAAATTTTCTTGGGAAGCATATGTCGTTACATTTACTTATGTCTGTTACAATGTTTTCTGCAATAGGGATTAAAGAGTTTGGCAATGGTGTGTCCCAGTCTTGTTTGTGGTTCCATAGTGTTTGTACAAAGGCTTTTGCAGGAACCATTAATGGTGCGAACCATCCTAATGGGTCGAAGATCGCTGAAAAGTTGCTGACAAAAGTTTTTTTGGTATGTTGTTCTGGTATTTTCATTTTTGGTTGTAAGTAGAGTATGTCTGTTGTGTAGTCCCATTGAATGCCTAGTATTTTAACGGGTGGTTTTTGTATTGCGTTGTTGTCTGTAAAGTATGTTCGTAATTTTGTGTCGTTTGTTGCCCATTGTGCTAGTTCCATGGAAATGTCGTTAAAGGTTTTGTTTGATGTGTTGTATAATTTGACTGCTTGTTCGTGTGTTGAGACTGATGTGATTAAATTGTCTACATAGAAGTGATTTGTTAGTATGATATAGAATTGAGGGTTGGTAGTTTGAAAGTGGTATAGTAATGTTGCTGCTAGTAAAAATGGTGATGCTATAACACCAAATGGTACTCTTTTGAATCTGATAATGAGGAGGTTGTTGTTTGTTAGTGGTTTGTTTGGGTCTTTAAGCCATAAGAATCTGGTGACATCGCAATCTGATGGGTTAAGTTCTAGTTGTAGGAATGCTTTCTGATGTCTGCACTTATTCCTATTGGGTTGAGTCGAAATGTTATAAATAATTTTACTAAATCAGCCAGAAGTTTTAAGCCTTTGTGTATACAGTCGTTCATTGAGTGGTTTGCTTTTTTGGTTTTGGCTGATCCGTCGAAAACTATTCTGATTGGGTGTGTAAGCTTTGTTGGGTCTATTAGGCCGTGGTGTGCTAAGTAATGTATTGGTTCTGTTGAATGTTTATTGTTAACGTATTCTATTATGTCATTTTTAAATAGTTCTTGAAAGTACGCGTTATATTTTTCAAAAAATTCTGGTGAAGTGCGCATTCTTGGGAGTTGACTTTTGAGTCTGCTAAAGGCTAAAGAATAGTTGTCTGGTAGTGGTGGTGGGTAGATTTTCCATGGCCATCTGACTTGATATCGACCATTGACTAACTTTATGTTTTTGTAAAATAGTTCGATTGCTTTTTGCTCTTCTTGTTCTGCTGTTAAGTCTGGTGTGATTATTTCTATTGTTTCAAGTTTCCATAAGTTCTCTATGTCTAGTTCTGATGAGAAGAATGTGTGTTCTGGTTCAGTTGGTTGTTTTGTGTTTGTTGTTCGTCCAGTTATGTGGAATCCGAAGTCCGTTTCTATGAGTTGTATGGATGGGGATAAATGAGTGATTGATTTTATGAATTGCCACATGTATTCATTGCCTATTAGTATGTGTATTTTCGATGTTGTTTTTAAAGTTTGTGCAAAGTGTAAATTTTTATATTCTGGGTGAGTTTGTTTAATATCGTCTATGTTTTGCATGTCTAATTTATTTGATATGTTTGCAACTGTTCTAGCTATGAGGTTTGTAAATTTGTTTTTAGTATGTTCGATTTCAAATTTGACGATGTTTGTGTGGAATGTTTGGGATATCTGATTTTGTATGCCAGTTAGTTTTAAGGAGTGTGTTCTTATTATAGGTAATTTGAGGTTTTGATTAACTATGCTATCAAGTATATATGTTTTAGTACTTCCTGAATCAAAGAACGCGTTAATTGGGTATGTTTGTAGTGTTTTGGGATTGCCTATGGTTGTTGAAAATGTAAGAAATTTGTTATTTGTTGATAATATTGAGAATAATTTTAACTTACTCGGTATTGGTGGTTGTAATATTGTTTCTTCTGTTGGTTCTGCTGTGTTAATGGTTTGTGCCTCTAGTGTCTCTTCAGTCTCTGTAATATGATGTTGTTTGCTTTCTTGGTTCTGGCGGGGCTGTAAATAAGTCGTATTATTAAGATTATTTTGTTTTACGTTGATGTTTGTATTTATTTGCTCTGGCTTATATAATGGGAATTTAGTTTGTAGGTCTATTACTCTCTCTAGGTATTTGTTTGCTTCTGCTTTTGTCATCGGGTACATTGTTCTGGGGCATAATACCGAATGATGAGCGTTTGTCTGTTGGCATTGGAACCATCTGTACCATCTCTGTTTTTGATTACAGTGGTCTGCTGATGCTAACACTCCACATTTGGGACACAAGTTTAACTGTCTGATGTAAGATCGTCTGCTCTCTAATGTATTATATTTGTTATTGCAGCAAAGGTAGCTCCAGTGTGGTCCCTTGCAAAACATACATCTCTGTTTTGTTGGTATGGCTGGAAAACGGTAAAGTTGTTTGGGAATGCTGCTGTCTGTGTCTGTTTTATAGTGATGAGCTGGAACAGAGAAATCATCAATATCATTATCTATGTAATGTTCAGGTGAAGGTTTACCTTGTTCTATATTTGAGTGGAAGTTAGGACTACTTTTAAGTTGTGTTAAGTTTTCTGTTGTATTATTGTTGGTGGGTTTGTTATATTGTGGTCTATTGTATTGTCGTCTGTTAAATGTGTTGTTCGATTTATCTCTGTAGTAGGTGTTGTTTTGTTGTTGGTTTTCTTGTGTTTTGTGTGTTTCTTTCATTATGTCAGGTTTTTCTGTTAAGTCTCTGGTTTTAATTTCTTGGTAAACAGCCTCTAAAACAGCTCTTGAATTTGGTTTGGAAATGTTTATTCTATTGGAGTATGAATTTCTAGGAAAGATACGTAATAATGCTGGAAAGGTTAGGTCGTCTGTTAATTCTGGTACGAAGTCGTGGATAGTGTCTAGTAGTATGCATGTTTTATCGTATGCGTTACGTAAGCCTTCTTTGGTATTTTGTGCGAGAGGTATGTTGTTTAGAGTTTGCCATAATTCCGAGCGTAATCTTGATTTGTCTCCAAATTCATCGTGTAGGTATTGGAGTATTCTGAAATAGCCTTGTTCATTATGTCCTAGAGTTAGTCTTTGTTTGATAGTATCTGGCATAGCGTCTTCTAGTATTTTGCATTTTTGAGGTGCTATGATGTCTTCTCTTATGTGTATGTAGTTGTTGAACGATGTTATGAAGTCTGAGTATGATATGTGTTTTCCGTTGAATTTTGGTAGTTTGTACTTTGGTGTTTTAAGTAAGCATGATTGAGTTGAGGTGTTTGTTTCCGTTGGTATTTCCCAGACTTTTGGTATGTGAAGTGTGTTTTTGTGTATTATTGTATTTTGTATGTTATTCTAGTGTTCTTTTTTGTTTTTGTCGTTTGTTGTTTGTTCTGATGTTGTTTCGGTTGGTTGAATTAAAATATTGTTTATAGGTTGTCTGTTTAGAGTTTGTATGTGTGTGTTTGCTATTATAGTGCGTCTTTGTATTGTTGCTCTCGTATCTGTATTAGTGTTTCTTCTTGTGGGTGTTAAGTCAATTGGTGTTGTTTCATCTGTTATGTTCCTTGTTCTTGATTTTTTTGTTTCTATAGTCGGTGTTTGTGGTGTTTGATCGTCTTTGTACGTCTATTTTGATGATCTTTTCCTTTTAGGGGTTTGTTCAAGTATTGTTACAATGTATTTAAGGTATTACGTGGAGGTGTGGAGGGTCTGTGTTGCTCCTCTGAGCCTGATCTGTAATAACCCATGGAGCGGGGACTCATCATTTCTTCACTCGATGCTCTGGACACTGTCCTTTGTTGTTTGCTTGGTGATGTTATGTTTGTGTCGCAATATATTTCTGGTGGTTGTCTGGCTTGTATGTATTGCTGAGTGGTCTGTTGTTGTATCTGTCGAGCTGTTTGTAGTTGTTCGAATTCCTTATTTATTTTCATTATGTAAATGGTAAGTTCCTCTTTTATGTCGTAAAGTTTTTGGTAAAATTGTGTGTCTGCATCCGTTGGTAAGTTATCTAGGTCCGTTAATTGAAATTGTAAGATACTTAAGAATATTCTTACGTCTGCAGGTTGGTACAAGGCCACGTTATAGTTTTTGGCTTGTTGAATTTTTGTTTCTGCTCGTGCCATTGAGATTTCTATGTAGGTTCGTTGCGGACTTTTGTATGTCTGTTGGGTGTGTGGTGTGCTGGTTATGTAAAATGTTTGTCTCGGTTGTTGTGTCGGTATGATGTTGGGGATAGGTAATATTCCCTGTGTTATTGTTTGTTTGTTCGTGGCTGTTAGTAGGGCTGTTGTTGTTGGTCTATATCTTGAAGTTTGTGCGTTGTCTGTGGTCATTATTGTGGAGTATATGGGTTGATTGTTGGGGTTTGTAATTGTATGTGTAGTTGTCATTGGTAGAGTAATCGTAATGGTTTTTGGTAGGTTAAGAGTTTTTGTTTCTTTGTTTGTGCTCATTGTGTTTGGAATGTTCGGATTGGTTTGTTGTGTGGAGGTCTGTTGATCTGTAATGTTGCGCGTTAACAGTGAAGGATGTTGTCTTGGTTGTTCTGCTAAGAGTAATGGTGACAGGTGTGTGGTTTTTGATTCTGCAGCTTTTGCTTGCAGGTTTGTTCCTTCTGCTGTTTTGAGCTTTTTCTTCCCCATGTCCAGATCTGTGAAACAATTGTTGTGTCAGATATCTGATTTTACGAGTGTCGCGCACGTGGATATTAAACTGGTGTTTGTATTTATTATTTTCTGATCTCACTTGTCTACATAACGTATGTTAACTATGTTTTGTTTTATGCATAATGAATTCAATAAATTGTGTATTTGTCTTTTTACTTACGTCTGCTTTGTTCTTTGGTGTTTGTTGTTGACATGCGTTTTCTGTTCTGTAGAGGCACGTGTTTGTATATAAGGAACGATATGGAAATCAGACGGTATGCACAAATAAATATTAGACACGGATTAGAACACACTAAATAAACTTAAAATACACTGTTAGGATCGTTTCTGGCTCTGCTATCATGTAGTGAGATCAAATATAAATGAGTGTGTTGAATACACGTTCGTCGCCATTAGCCGAATGACGTAGTTCGTCTTGCTCTTCACAAACTTGTCCGTTTTGTCTGTGTTTGTGTAAGTTGTTCACAGTTTGTTCGACTGACGTCATTGAGTTGATCAATGACGTCATTGAGATATCGATATTGTCGTACATATCGATATCGAATCGTGTACGACTCCGTCGTTCACGCTAAATATTGTTGAGACCACCAATCCTTCTCCCCTCTCACTCCTACGAACACACGATCACATATCGAATACATTTATTTATATCTATTCGCGGCTACACTGATATACCACTTCCGCCGCTCACTCGTTCATTTCCGTTACCGTTCGTTCATTACTCTAAAAATGTACTTTGCTTAAATTATGTAACTTATGAAATAAACATTCGCTTCTTGGACGTAACTTCACTCAAATCTTTATTTCTTGTTACAACTCCGGTCCTCAACCTCTATAA
>WOFM01002198.1:0-36277 GCA_011428145.1 Ericerus pela
ATTTGAAGAAATCAGAATTTATAAGAAGAAATTAAATTCAAGACTTTCCTTCTAAAATTTTCTATTTGTATTATGATAACATTTTTATGAATTTTTCATAATACTTATTACGTAAATTAATATAAGCATTAGTTACTATTATTGTAAGACCGAAGTATTTTTTATTATTGCAACACGCATATATATGTTAGCTATTTGCGTGAGTATAGCTGGGCTATTAATGGTTTACATAAAGTAATTAAACTAAATTATATCGAGTTACTAAGGAATTACAATAAAATCTCGTCGAATAATTTTTTCAAGCAAAAGAATATACAGGAGATTATATTAAAAAAATTTATTAGGATCATATTAGGGTTCTGATCAAAACGTAATTAACAGAAGTTCCATCATTTTTTCTTCTTCTTTTATCTTCAATATATTATAAATTTAAGTTCCTTTTTTTTGCCTTAGCATCACACCTCTCTCACTGAACAAATTTTCACGAACTTTTAATCTCATGTAGGTGCCTATTCTCGGATGATTTTTGCCAAATTTCGTTTCGAAAGCTCTATTATGAGATCTATACCCAACTGAGTTCCAAAATTTTATTTCAGAACCTGTTCTTTTCGAAATTATTTATCATTTCTACCCAATGGTTTTTGTGTTGTTTTTGTAACCCTTCAATTTTCATTATTTTTTATTTCTCTTATTCTCTACTGATTTTTTTTTTTAATCCCTATCGATATGTTTTTACGCTGGCACATTGTCGATTGTTGATGTCGGAAAATTTTTACACTGTTTTAAAACAGATTTCAATACTGTGAAAATTTTCAACGTTAATAAATAAATAAATAAATTAATTAATTAATAAATAAATACATAAATGAATAAATAAATAAATACAAAAGAATAATCAAAATATCAATAATATTTGGTAAAATGATGACTAAAAATTGAGTACCTACGTTTAGAATAAAGTATGTGAAATTCATAATGAATTGTAGGGTGAAATTATGAAAAACATACGCGAGTTATTGTAACCTGAGATCAAAATTAATATGTTTAAGTTTTTTGTCGAAAACAAACATAAAAACTGTAGCGCAGCAAGCCTCGCTAAAAAAAGTAGGTTTTTAAGAAAAAGAATTATGAATTTTGATGGTTACATTGATTGTCTATAAGTTTATATGCGTTAATGGTATGTTATGATTGAATGAAATTTGTTAGCTGCTGACAAAATATTAGACAACGAGAAACTTAAAAGCATATTTTCTTGAAAAAATGAAAAATAAATTAGGATGATAAAGTACAGTACATCATCGTACCATTTAAAATAAAACCAATGAAATATAATAAGTTATGTACTAAAAAAAAAAATAAAACATCAGCATTTGGTTAATTTTTGTAAAAAGGTAAGTTCATGCAAATTAGAAAAAAGAAGGAAATAAAGCTTTACCAAGTACCGTCTGATCGATCTGCACCAAAATTGGTAGTATGCTACAATCAATTATAATGAATACTTAGTTCAAACTTCGCCCATACGCTAGAAAACCTACATTTTCTAGCGTGGCTTGCTAAGTTAGTTTTTTTTTTCCTTTCGAGACAAAGTTTAAATTTTAACTGGTCAGAAATGTATAATACGATAATCTGATGGAAGATCATTTTGTTTTCTCTACTCCTTTTCTGTAGTACTTTTTTTCAAGCCAGATCAATCAAAAGGAACTTCACAGATCATCAAGATCTTTCCAGTTTTCATCAAAATAAAAACCGAAAAAATCTCTAGCTTAGAAAACAGCGCTAAAAAAGCAGGTTTTCAATAATCATCAAAAATCATTCATCTCTGTTTTAACTTTTGTTAGGATTGGTGCCTCTCTTCACATTATAAAGGCTCAGCTTCTTGTTGATAAGCAATAAGCTACCAATCATCGTATATTAATAGGTAGGCAATTGGCGAATTTATTTTCTGACAAATAGATAAATGAAAAAAATAAGACGCACATCTTCTGAGTAGACGGGTAAAACAATGTTCACAAAAATTATTTGACCTTAATACAACTATAAGAATAAGCCATTCTTGCAGAAAAAATATTGAAAAATGACACTCAATAGTGTGTACAATTTGTCAAATCCTGGACCCAAGTGTACAGCTGGACTTTTATCATCAAGATCTGTTTGACTTCAAATTAAATCTGACTGCAACAAATGGGCTCACAGTCACCTGTATCGCCAAGCGTCCAAAGTAGGAAGACAAACTCATTCACCTCTCAAATTTTTTAAACAAACAGAGCCGTTTAAAAACATACATATTGACCTCGAAGGCCCATTTCCTCCATCTGCAGGTACGTTAATGATTATTGACAGAGCAGAGAAACTACCAAAAATTTGAGGAAAATTAGTCATTATATGAGACCAGATGAGTTTGCTGCATATTGGTTCAGAAAAATTGCTGGAGTAATAAATGAAAGGGATAAAACTGAAATTTACATGAAAGTTTGTCCTTACATAGGACCATATCTGATAGAAGTTTAGTGCCTATTGGTGCAGCAGTTCGTGAGAAAACCGGAGAAGGAAAAATTCTAGGTAAAGTGGTTTTTCCAGAATTTTTAGGAAACTACAAAAGGGACTGACCTGAAATATTCACTAAACATTTCCTTATGTATGTATGAGTTTGACAGAAGTTTTATGCCTATTAGTTCAGTAGTTCTCAAGAAAACTGAAAAAGCAAAAATTTCTGGAAAAGTAATTTTTTTCAAAATTGTGACCAAACGACTAAAGAAATAAGGTTGAAACTTTTACAAAATGTAGTTTTTATGACGAACCAGGTCTGAAAGTAGTTGATAGTAGTTTTGTGCCGACTGATTCAGTAGTTTGCGATAAATATGTAAATCAAAAAAAATTTCTCGAGAAAAGCAAATCGCCTGTGTTTTTTTAAGTATCTTTTCCCTACTTATTGTGCAAGGGGATATTTTACTTATTTTACCTTAAACTGTAAAAATGAAATTGGAATATATCGATAGTTTTTTGAAATTTTTTCAAGCATTTGGAATTCCAAACTGTTTTTTAAATTATAGATGTAAATTGGTAAACTGTATTTTGTAGTACATTATTGCTACGCCAGAGTTTTTTGAATTTCAAAATTGAAAACTCTTTCAAAGGAAAGGGTAAGCTACCATCTTACATACATATTACCGGTAAAGTTTCATCTTATCATCTTCAAAGACATTAGTGAATAATACAAACAGCAAATTCTTCCAATAGGTGGAGCTTAGCAATCAAAATCTGCGACTCCACTATGCCGGATCACAAAAGAATACGCACGACATGAATATGGCCTACTGATGGTCTGATATAATTACTCACCTGAAAAAATACCAAAAAAAAAAAATAAAACATTTTCTGTTGAAATTAAAAACTGTTAAAATAACGATTTTTCAAATTCTTATTAGATAAAAAATAATGAAACGTCTTTTAAAAACACAGATTGACACATCAACAGATCAATGAAATCAAACCGACTCAACTTATTTTGAGAACGCCTCAGCAAAATAAAATTTGACCAAGTGAACATAAATATTAAAAGTTATCAAAAGGAAAAAGCTAGAAGAAATTTTTTTATAATAAATGATCAGAAAGGCAATGTCTAGCATCAGCTGCAAGCATAACCTCGATAAAATGAACGTGCCCCCATGTAAAAATATGTGTCACGTTTTTACATGAAGGCATGTATTTGATTAAGCGATTTTCTGGATACATGCTTCCATATAAAAGCGCAAGAAATTTCATGAAATGGAAGCAAATTAATTTTAAATCGAGGTAACACTTGCTGATGATTCATCATTCATTCTAAATATAGGCTATGACTATAATAGTGAAAAACATTCAACATTCCGATCATCTATTATATAAAATTCCAAAAGTCAGAATTTTTGCCAACATCTATTTTTCCTATTTCCTATTGAGCTAAATGGTTGAAAATTGATATGAGCGTGCAGCAGTACCACATTACGGTAAATTTTTTCAAAATCTCGAAAATGTGAAAGGGGCCGACATGGGTTAAAAACCCACTTTTTTGGGGGTATTATAAAGGTGTCCGCATTTATTTTTATTGGTATAATGACGTCTCATAGTTACATCTTACAGATACGTTTTTTTTTTATAAAATCCCAGAAATGTGAAAAGGGGAAGCAGATATCAGCAAAAAATCAATTTCTTGGCATCTATTATGTTATTTATAGCCAGATTTCTCTATCCATTTATTTTTTTGTGGAACACTTTACTGCATATTGAAATTGAGCAAAATAACACGAAGTATGTATATTATATCGGAGGTTAGGTGTTTTGAGGTGATGAATTCGAATTTCATACTCATTTTTTCATTCAACCCATTTTTCCATCCTACAGGTGTCATGGCTCCGCTCAAGTCCCCTACACACTGGCAATGTGCAGGAGACTCATCCTGAGGATGAGATACTAAGTTGAAGCAATGTCGGGTGTTGTTGCATGAGAGATGTGAGCGCAAGGAGTGTGATAACTATGATCTTTCATGTCTGTATGATATTAAATGAACACTACAACTTCTCCCACTACATGGTAGCAGAAGCAAAGTGTTTTTTGAAGACCTCTTGAATTTAAAAATCTATGGTTTTTCAAAATTATGTTTCATCTTGGAATTTTCTATTCTCAAAAAACCGGAAATTACGTTTCTCTGGCTTAAAAAACTAAAAAATGGTTCGAACTGAACTGAAATAATTTGCTTAATCCATTCTGAAATATTTCTTCTTTTACAATTAACTCTAACTATACTTCAGTACCTCTTAGTTCAACTTACAATCTCGAACAAATTTTTGTTAAGACGAAGAAAAAATAAATTAATATTATTTTTCCACCTTCCCTAGCATATGCTAGAAACTACCTACATTATTCACTGAATAAAACAAATCTAAATAAAAATTACCTTTTAACTAATTGCTAAGCAATATATGTCATCAACACTAATAATTAATGAATAAATATTTCTCTGGTTTTTATTCTTTTAATCGAACAGTGGATAAATAGGGAAACAAAATTATTTCCATAAGGCTATTTCTCTCGAACCCATAAGTTTCCTAGAAACACGAATTAGAAGAATACAAAATGTCTGAAAACCAACAAAATTACATTGATCTAGATGATACGCGGCTACACTTCACAATAAAAACTTCAATAAGCCAATGATTCAACTCCATGCACTGTATGATTCAGTGTGCTTCACACACACACAAACACAAATTTCCTAGTGGCAAACAATAGCTAACCCATACAAACAAAATTTATGCAAGGAGCTGCAACAGCTTCAGCAGCAAAGACTTGGTCTCACGCATGTGCAATACGAATAAACAAACAAAATGTTTTACATAGTATTACAGAAAAAATACATTGTATCTTCAACTGCTTTTTAAGCACATAATTTGTCTGATTGTTTCAATTAATTACATGAATAATTGTGCATATTGTATGGTTTTTAATCTTTTATTAATCGTGTTTCATATCTGTGATACTTGTTTCAAACAATTTTATCCGGATTGCTCAAAAAACTTTGTTTTTCATTCCCATACTCGTGTTGTCTATTTGTAATTATTACAAATTGCTTTTTAAACTTTTCAAAAAAGCCTGTCTGTGATTTGCTTTTGTACTTACTTATCAAAAATTACTTCAGTTACACTTTCTCTTCAACAGACCTGTTTCATTTTTTTCATTTTTTCATTTTTTCATTTTTTTTTTTTTTTATTTTTTTTATTCTCCCCAAATAGTGGTAGAGTTTCCAGTTCCGATACTGTCATCAATTACATCAAAACCTGTAAGTGATCTGTTGATTCTCCTAATCCCAAAACTTATTGTTTTCAGAGTCATGACATTTCAGTAAGCCTTCCTTACAAAAATCAATTAGAAGATATTAAGTATCCCCTAATAAATAACACGTTCCATGATTCCTTTATTTTTTTCTCATCCTGCTAATTATCATGATGAAACATATCACGATCTAGTACTTAAGATTATTCTGTAGTCAGGATCAAATTTTCAATTTGCTTAAAAAGTTACTGTCGATTATACTTTACTTAGTACTAAAACTTGACTTGGAAATCTTTTCTCGCCCTAGGGTCATGTCTTAATTTTTTTAGGACGTATGAACATCGAAAATCTTTCAGAATTTTATTTGTGTATTTATGTACTCAAAAATTCATTTTCATCCACAGGTCATGCCCGACTTTTCATTTGTCTCAAACAATTAGAAAAAATACGAATTTAAAATTCTTACCAAAATAAATTTATTTTGTTTTGATCATAAAGATACATAACTTTACTCTCGTAACACCTATTACAAATAATTACCCCAACGGTCAACTCACATATCATAATATGCACGACCTTCTCAATTGGTGTAAAGAAATTCATATCATTGACACTGTTCCTAAGTAGGTCAATAGTATGAATTTCCAAATGCAACCTTAATACATTAGGGACTCAAAATAAATTTCATTTTTCTCTTTTTTTGTTGAAAATATGACATGGGTATGTGAATATAAATTAAATAAGATATTGCATATTGATTATTGAACGCAGAAAACTGTTCACACGGATAAAGCAAGTTCACAAACAGATACACTAGTAAGAGGAGTTGTGAACGAGGCGCAGTTTTTTGCTCCTGCATCAGGTTTTAAATTGAAAAACATCGAATATTGGTTATGGTTATTGATTGTGGTTCAGACTGACCAGACAGTACTTCTGATACTGCCATTTTTGTTTTTATATTGCGGCTATAAAATGGTTAATTTTTAATCAATAGGAACGAAATTTGAAACAAAATGATATTAACAAATAATCCATTCTAACATGTGACCAATCTTGATGCGGATAAGTCGTATTTTACTACGCCGAACTTTCAATCAATAGCCATAATTTTTAACCAATACCCAGTTACAAAATTTGAAACAAATATTCATTCAAAAATACGTTGTTTTGCCAATTATGGAACGCAGGCCTGCATTCCATTTTGCGGGGATTAGAGCATTTTTTAACCCCCTGACCTGCAATTTGTTCAATTTTCCCCTCGCCTAATGGTTTAATCCTCCACTACCAATTTGAATTTCTGCCAAAAAGGGCTTTTTCTGAAGATAATAAAATTATATATAGGTACTTTTTGAAGAAAGTTACATAATTTTGAATGGAGATATAGTTGATTAAAAAACAGGAACACAGCAAATTCTGACATCCAGGTCTCAGATAAGTGGGAAAAAGGTTTAGAATGTGAGAAAATGGAGATAGATGTACGAAGGTTAAGAAAAAGAAAGTGAGAAAGCAGTTTTCATTTTCTCTTCCGTTGGGGTTTGTTTGTTCTTGTTGTACTGCCAAAGAAAAAAAAAAAAAAAAATTGCATTGATGAATTTTAGTGAAAGAGCACAACTTTTCTTCTAGAGGGACTACAAACATCGATGATGACTTCAAACCTTCCTCGGAATAACAAAAATATATAATGTAAATTTACTTTTAATCTGTTTAGAGATTCTGTAATTATGAAGGGATGGATAGTTATATTTACTTTGTACTAATGAGTTCTATTGTATTAGTGTTCCCTTTGGACAGAGAAGTGAGATAAAAAATCAATTTGGTGTCAATTTCTTTCAACACAGTAGGAACCTATGCTTAAAGCACAGTAGGTATGTAATAAAAAGCGCTTTGCAATATAAAGTTTTACAAATGAGTCAAAACGTCACTCCATTCCTTTTAACAAGTACATATACGACAATAGTATTTAAAAATGAACTATAAGAACCAGAAATTTTAAGTACATCTTTGACAGTTACTGTGGGGACAATACTTGTATGAGGTTTTAGGGGCTCACATCCCTTGACAACAGTTGCCGCCCAAAGGCTGGCATATTTTCGTCTTTATGATGTTAAATGAAATAACACACGTATGTTTGTATGTTCATACATGTAATGAGGCATCCGAAATCGATTCCTGTCACAGTCACCATATTTTATGAGGCATACGAAATCGATTCCTGTCACGTGTCATAAAGTCAACCTTTAATGTATAGTGGTGTTTAAATGCTAATGACGTCACAATGTCCTAAAGTTAGGGCATCATGTAGCCGAAACACTGAATCGAGGGGTTTTGTATTGTGTTTTCAAGACATTTTATTTTTTTGACTTTGACTATGTCCTACGGCTGAATTCTTCGTGACTTGAAGTAAACTTCTTCGGACACGGCAAAACGCAGCTTACATTTGTCTTCATACCTCAGCAAATTAATATGATGAATCAGCAATAAGCTAAGTTGTGCGGATAGAAGAGCCTAACAAAGTTTCGATCCATACAAGGTTCGAAACTTACAAAAATGAACAACAGAATTATTTTGTCAAAGACTATAATTACAAAAGAATCATAGTGTCAACAAAGTGGAACAAAGCAAAGTGTGTAGTGGAAAAATAAAAAGTTAAAAAAAAGCTATGGCAGACAACAAGTAGGGGAAACCATCAGAAAGCTGTTGTGTCTTCACCTAATTGTGTGTCTTTATGAGTGATGGTTTTGTTGTTTAAAAGACTCCTAATATGAAACTTTAGGTCTCGGAGCTTTTGGTTGAAAGTGAGAGTGAGGTGAGAAAATTACTAACATAGATGGAGTCAAATCCACTATGTGCAAAGAGAAGGCTCGATGCGGCCTTTAAATGACAGAGCAAGGCAGTCATCTTGAACCAAGCTTGTCTTAAAGTTGTCTTCAACACACCAAATTTCCCTCCTAACAGATGCCAGGAACTCCATCTGATCGTATTGTCGACTGATACTTCACTTCGCAGGTGTTTTTAAAAGATCGCCTTGAAGTGCGATATGGAAACTGGCAAAATTAGAGATGACTTGTGTGTTGTCACTACTGGTTCTTCATGACAAAAGAACATCCCTAATATGCCTTTTGTCTTCAACTGAACCTATCTGGAATTCAACTACCATCCTAGTTGTCTTCAAGATGGACCAGATTGAAGTATATTCTACATCTCGAAGATGGTACACTTATTAAATTGCCTAACGTGAGGACTTAGACGTACGACTTGTGACTTGGACCAGCTGCTATCCGCCTACACAAGAAGGACTTATTTGCAAAGACGAACCTAGTACCGGGTGTCGCCAGTGCAAAAAAGAGAGTGATTTAAAATTAGAATTTGTCTTCACAAATCAGCTCTTCTTGTTAAGGAAATTTCCCCACTTATTGTCTGCTTAATTGCCTTCAAACATGCGATGTCGATAACATAAAAAGCGAGAGGAAATATAAAATGTCTACAGCCAATGAGATTACAGAAAGCAAAAATATATATACGTCGACATACAATAGGCTAAAATGCACGTGGATGACTGATAAAATAAAATATAATAAAATATATTAAATGACTGCAAACCGCAAGCAAAGCGTGGAAAGACCAGAGATAAAGCAAAAAGGTTGGCTGTATTCATGTCCGTCGATGGGTTTTTACTTTCATTCAAATCGTCTTCATTTAATATATGTCTCATGGCGCCAGTCTGTCGGATTGAACCAAATTATTGTCTGAAATTGTCTAAATTTGGAAGAGTCGTTACTGAAATAAAATGCATTATAATTGCCTGAAAGAGAATCAGATTTTATTTCTGTCTTCACGTCTTCATCTGAATACGAGTTCGAATTCAGATAATATAATGTCCGAATTTGAATTTTGTCTCTCGAAAAATTGTCTGAACTTGTGACGTCATTATTTTGTCTTATTTTTGTCGAAAATAATTTTTATTTTAAGGTCCAGATCTCAGACTTCTCAGTACACACGTACAGAAAAGATACATTATACAGGCCATGACCAATTACCTGATAAGGATCTCGGTAATTCATGGACCAACGGCGAATGCACTGAGTCATTTCTTATCAGCTAAAGGAGGTAAGAAATTATGTAATCTATAACATAATATCATACGTATATGTATGTATGTGTGTCCGTGTACGTGTATCAAATCCACTATATAAGCTTATGAAACTGGCAACAAAATTGCCAGTGTTTACCTCGGATTTGGCTCTCCCATACTTACAATGTAAGAAATGGCAGAATATGCAAAGCTGTAGATTACCTTCTACATGTGAATATCTCTCACAATAAAGTATTCCACAGTTACAATTTCAAGTAGCGACATAAATTGAAGGCTGAGGAAATTACCTGTTAATTGTTTATGAAATGATTACCCGAGACTATAAAACTTGATACATTTAACTCATTGGAACACTGCTCAAAAATTAAATCTATAATGGTAAAAATATTCTAGATGCACTGACTGAGCAGCTTTACTGTGTTTTTAAAAATAGATACCTAGTCACCTAAAAGGTGAAAAAAACCTTTATGGGACTCTAAAACTCCATTTTTTATATACCTACCTATAAACTATTCATTCTGACCATTATAAATATTTTTTCATGGATCTCGATCATTTCCTCTTCCCATTCCATAATTAAAAATATATGAATAGAATAAGTCTAGATTCAAATAATTTCAAAAAACACAATTCTAACTCAATAAATCAAAACTTTTTACAAACTTTGGCAACGTATGATATTGTATCTCTCGCAAATATACGTAAACCACATAGATATTTCACAACGAAATTTGTTAGAATTTTTTCACTCTTCGCCACTAAAATAATTTTAATAAACAAATTACTGCACCCACAAATTTATGGTTATGATACTAGTACCAACTTGGGATGCATTTATCTTTCAAACCATGAATAACTATAAGCGCTAAAAAAATTCAACCATAATCGTCATCAATACTCTTTGTTTCTTGATGAAAATTACAACGAAAATGACGGCTTCAGCTGTCACTCACTGAGGGGTGGGGTTGATATAGATTAGGGATATCCCTTCCCCCAACTTCTAAAAACAAAGAAATAGGAAAAATAAATAAAAAAGAAAAGTAGTTTTTGTTCATATTACCACTAGAGAGAATTTATTTTACATAAAAACTAAAAAAAACCAATTTTTTACAGTAGCTTTTTGGCGAAAAACTATCGTAAACTCTCTATTTGAAAATAAAAAAAAATAGTTTATTATTTTTGTTGCAGGTGAATCGAATACAGCTCGAGCGAGGAAAAAAGAAAACAATTATAGGGCGCAAAAAATAATTTTTTTTTTTTCCATCAAACAAATCCATACACTAGGGCTAGTTTACCAATGTAAATTTAAATATATATTGAGGTCACCAAAAATAATTCTACTAGCAATGTAAACTTGAATGAGGCATGCAAACGGAGCAATATTAATCATATTCAAGTGTTTTTAAAGTTCTAAAAATTTTGCCAGAGGTATTTGCACCATTATTTTTCTCCGTCTCGATTTTTAAAATTCGATACTCAAATTAGCAAGAATCGAAAACAAATTTTTCAAAGTTTCAACTGCGGAAATCAGAGATAAATGATAGAAGCATGGAAGAATTTCCTCTAAAAATTTAAAAGTCCAAAATGGTTAAGTAGACAACATCTTCGTTAGTTGTCCGTCACCACTTAAAAACCATCCATAATCTAAAAAACAGGCAATATACAGACAAACAAGTACGTGTAGGCACACGAACACATAAAAAAGAGATTTGAAAATCTTTTCAAAAACGTCAAAAAATTTCTTCTTAGGTCACTACGACGTTGATTCCATTTCTATTCTGTAAACCATGTGTCATAAACTTCTTCATAAATAAAAACCGAATTACACTTTCGACAGATTACCACTGACGAAAAAAGAGAAGAGGATTTTTGGGGGATAGAAACACTAGAGTTGAATGAAAATAGTTCTACTGGAATAAAACGAGGAGAACTTTAACAGTCGAGACCAAGATGACGAAGATATTGACACAATGAAAGGGTGAAAGAAAAAGAAAGTTGAGATTACGAAGAAGAGTAGAGACTGGGAGGACGGCGATCAGAAGAAGGAAACAGAGAAACGTAGTTAGGAAGAAGAAAAAGTTGGAAAGAAAAGGAAGAAGGAGATGAAAAGCTTGTTATTTTCGCTGGAAGCTTGTTTTTCTCGAAGTTCAAACACGGCAAACATGAGAGTATTTTCTATTTAAAAAGATCGCCGGTGTGGTGGTTGGACCAATAGTTGCTGTGAACGAAGAAGATGAAAATGGAATGAGGGGAAATAGGAGAAGAAGGCGGGATGAAGTCTTTTGACAGATTACTAGTGAATTGAAGAGAGAATAATGCGCACGTCCGACAACAACAAGCGCAGCGTTGTTCTACGGCAATGCTGCAAAACTTTTCAGCAAGTTTTTCACCGTCGCCACGAGATGAAAACCTTCAAGAGTGAACGAGGGGTATGAATGAGTAGGCGCGAGCATGCGCGTCATGTTGTATTACTCGGTGATGCGACCGACCAACTGAGAGAGAAAGGAAAACGGGTGGTTTCCCCCACGCCCAAGTTTTTTAGGGGCCCAGAATTTTCCAAAACAAGAAGAGAAAAAAATGGGCACAGATACGGGGTTCTTAATATTTTGGAGTGCTCATAAATTTTTTCTCTCGGGCCCAAATTTCCTTTTTACGGTTCTGGAGTGCGATACACACGGAATTGTGAATGAAAATTATAAGTTGAAAATTAACTTTTAAAAATAAGCTTTTATGAGGGTAAAATGTGTGAAGTGATACTTGGCGAACTCTATTGCACTAACACAGAAATACGCAACCTAACACGCAACTGCGATTCTAGAACTTTGATAATGTACTAGTAACAGACTGGGTAACTATTAACGGGTCTATCCACAAACCAGAAACAAAGTCTAAATTCTGTTCCTAAACGGAGTAGATAAAAGTATGTAAAGAAAAAGCGAAATTATTTTTCAAACTTATAACTCATCAAACGACATTACATGAAATCGAGCAGCCAAATCTCATTGGTCATTTTGTTTTTAATATTCGATTTTTAAGAAGGTTTTCTATGAAAATGTACTTATTGATCTTGGTGTCACGGAAAAACCTGCAGGGTTTTCCGTTTTATAACTAGGTTTACTATAAATCCTAGTTTGAATGGGGTCCCAGTTTAAGGCACCGGTCCCGGTGTCCAAGCAAGTTAAGCTTTATATTCTAATTTTCCATTTTTCTCAATTAGTTTTTCAAGATTATCAATAGGTAAAAGTGATTGTTTCACTTGAATTTTTTATTAAAAGAAATTGGTTTAAGTAAATTTTTATTCTTGTAACATTATTTTCTGGAGTTTTCACTTCTAAGAAATGAAGCATATATGTATATAAGCCTTAAAGTGTCGCTTCGTGCCACTTTCTAACAGCTTGGTAACATTTTCTAATTTTTAAATAGGAAGAAACAACAAAAAATTTTAATAGTTGTCGCATGGCATTTAATTTAATGGAATAATAAGTGATGAATTTTAGATAAACGAATTTATTGGCTTTAAATTTATGATAATGATATATATTATCATGTATACAAGCCCTGAGATGGCACTATGACTTGCGCCAGCCCTCGATTTTTGCAAGCCCAAACTGAATATTTTTTTTTATGCAGTGTGTGGCTATGTGAGTAGAGACACATGCACATAAATATAAGGGAAAATATTGGCGAAATAATTTAGCATCATAATATTTTGAAATAAGTTTGACCAACGAATAATTTTGGCCAGCTAGTACATTTATTGTAGTGATATGTAGATATGAATGTATCACTCAAAATTCTGTGTGCACGGTTTTGAGAAAACTACCAAACAGATACCGCTGAAATTTTTATGAAAGATGAGTCATTATATGGGAGCAGATCTGAAAAAAGTTTGGTACTCATTGGTTTGGTAGTTTCTGAGAAAACTGGAAAACACAAAATTTCTAAGGGAAGTTGTTTTTCTAAGATTCTGAGAAAATGACAAAAGTTATGGAATAAAAATTTTATGGTAGATTATCCTTATGTAGATCCAAATATGTTAAAAGTTTAATGCTTATTAATTTGATGGTTTTTGATGATACGGGAGAAGAAAAATTGTTGGAAAACATTTTTTGTTCACTGTTCTGAGAAAACTATGCAGGTTGACCAGACGTACTCTTTTGCAGAGAAAAAAAAGAGTACTCTTTCTTTACCTTGAATTTGGTAAAATGTTCTTTTTTTGCCTTTTCCTCCAGAAAATAAAGAATTTCAGCGGAATCAATGCTATGCATAAGGCATAATAAAATAGAGTGATTATGAAAAGTGAATGTGTGACTGTGTGACGTGGTCACGAGAGTAGGTTATAGTGCGAAGGGTGGCAAAGGCGAAGTTGCAAATCTCTCTTCCATTTGGCAACAACAACAACAACACTATAATAAAATCTTATCGTTCGATTCAAATTGTTTCTCATTTGTTTTGTGTTCTGACCCTGAAGCTGGCAGGGTACAGTAGTGCATCAATGTTAGTTACGAATGTGAATATTACATTTCGATTTTAAAATTTGGTTTTTCGTTTTATAGTTATTTTTGTTAAAATCCATCTTGAAATCTTAAATGTCGGACTTCTACTCATGCTCATGGAGTGAATACTACAACATTATTATCAAATGGAAGAAAAAATTGCATTGGCTCGTCAAGCTCAAGATGTCTGAACAACGGAGGAAATGTGTTTTCAATAATTTTGAAGGTTACCCTTTTTTGGAACTGTTAATGGAAATTCTTTGCGTACCTACTGTACCAGTTGCAAGATAGAATTTTCGATCAAAAACAAAGGAAAATACGATGTGGAACAACATCTGACTACTGAAAAACACCATACAAATTCAAAGGTGAAAACGATTAATAAGATCACAAGTTATTTTCATAAGACAAGTGGTTCTTCAAGTGAAGCAGATTTAAAACTTGCCAGAATTGAGCTAACATTTTGCTACCACAATGTTATGCACAGTCATTCCTTTTGATCAATGGATTGTACGTCAAAGTTCCTAAAAAATTTGTTGACCCAAAATTATCCTGCACACGTACCAAAACGGAGGCCATCATATGCAATGTTCTTGCAAGGTGGTGCGATTCTGTTTTGAAGGAAGAATTAAAACAATGCGATGTTGTTATCTTGGCAAGCGATTGTTCGAATCACGGGGCAATTAAACTCTTGCCAGTATTACTTAGGTTAGTATTTGGTTCATTTTTCTCCTGCTGCTTAGCTGCTTGTAATCACTTACTTTATTTTTTTAAATTATGGATATTGTCTCTGAACTCCTTCTGGTGATATTCTCATTAAAACAGCCGTATTGAATCTGCATGATATTGTTGATGAGAAAGCTGCAACTGTATCTGCTAAAATGATAGAATCGACAACACACTTTGAGGTTCAGGGAATAGTTCTTGGGTTCATTGCTGATAATGCTGCAGTCAATTTTGATGCGGTGAATTCAAAGAAGAAAACAGGTAAATTAGTTGTCGCTACCTAGTGAGGTTAGTGCTGAGTATATTTGTCAACATGTCCTAATGTTTAGTTGGAATTCTTCTGTCCTGACAGAAAATAATGTTTTTTCTTTACTGGAAAAATTGCTGAAACGTGACTTGATACCGATTGGCTGTACTGCCCACATTCTACATAATGCTCTATGTTCAGCAGTAATGAGCGTATTGCCTGTTGACATTGAGAACATTTTGGTCAAAATATATTATCACTTCCGCATATACACTCAGCGCATGGAAAAGTACCGCAAATTTTGTGAATTTATAGGCTGTGAATCTAAAACTATATTAAGTCACAGTCAAACGCAATTTTCCCGTGTATTGAGCAACTACTACAAATTTATGATGCTCTGAAGGGTTATTTCCTGAGCAAATCGAATGTACCTATAGTTTTGTATAATTTTTTCTCAAACAACTCCTCGTATTTTTGGCTGTTATTCCTTCATCCAACTCTGCAGTTATTTCTCTCCAATCTCACAAAAATTTAGAAAATTGATTTTTCAGCCATTGAAGTTGCGCATGAGTACTACTCATTGATGGATCTAATGAAGGCAAGAATCGAGGCCAAATTTATACCTTTTACCGCTCTGCAAGATCTTCGTCAAAATGGTAATGCTCATTCATTGAACGAGACACAAGTTAAAGCAGTGGCGAAAAATTTTTATTTTACCATAGTCACATATGTGGAAAAATGGTCAGGAAGGTTAATCGATTATAACGAAATGAAGGTTTTGATGCTTAACCAGGAAGTGGAAATGTTACTATTTGGCGTACTTTGCAAAAAAATGTTGAAACCAGAAATTTCTGATAATTCCCTTTTTGACACCTGCACTGCTTTAAATCGGATTATTGACCAACATCAATGTGAAAGTGGATGGAAAAATAAGAACATGAAAGAGAAATGGGAGACAGTATATCGCGATTTCCTGAGTTCAAATGTGGATTTTTGAAGAAACTGGTTCAAGTTATCTTTGTTATACCTGGAACTAATGCAGAAACTGAAGGAATTTTTAACTTAATAAATAATTATTGGGATGATGAGAAATCAAGAATGCTTGTATCAACAGTTGAAGCTGTACTGAAGGTAAGAAATATGAAGAAATGCTGTGAAGAGTTTTACGAGCTCATAAAACAAGATATAAAGCTTCTTGAAAAAGTTCGTTCATCAGAAAAATATGCTTAATAAGTAATGTTTTAATAATTATTAACAGCGTGTACTTAAAGAATAAAAATTCTTACAAATCAATTCTCATTCAGTGTTCTGGTAACATTCTTGTGAGCTCTACTCAGAAAACAAACAGTATCAGTATGGAAAAGGGGGGTTGACAAAAGGCGAAGGAGGCGTGTGTATCAACCATTTTTCACTCCAGGTTCAGTTAGTTTTAGGTGTACTCTTTTTCCTCGAAAAAAATCTGGTCACCCTGACTATGAAAGGGATAGGGCTAAAATTTTCAAAAACGGTATTTCTCATATGGGACTAGATTTAATAGGAGTTTGGTGTGCCTAATAATTCAGTAGTTTCTGATTAAAGTAGAAAACAAAAAAGTCTTGGAAAATTAATTTATGGAATAAAACATCAACAAATTGATATTTTAGTTAAAGATATCGACAACTATTGATAGTTTTTCATAACTTTTTTTACCATAAACCAGCAATGAAATATTTATACATCGATGTTTTCCAGAAATAGATTATTATCTAAATTTTTCTGCAATTTTTTCAAACTTTCAGAATTTAGGTTTTTTTTCTGAATGGATGAAAACTGGCAAACTGGGTTTTCTAGCAAAGTACTACTGCTCAAGAGTTCTCTTTTTTAAAATCGTCTCTCGTGCACTATCATACAAAAAGACATAGACCAGTGGCTATTTCATTTGGGGAGAAGTGGAGGGGGAGGTCAACTAAACAAATCACAACTACAAGAAAAACATGCGAACATCTAATAAGACAATCGGTTTCATTCATTATATGAATTCAAACAAGTCGCTCAGAAAAAAACATTATCATCCAGCAGCCACCTCTGTCCCAGTTTGAAACCTTTTTGTTGTGTATGAAATCTCATCTGATGACCAGAAACTATGATACGAAACACATACACATAAACTGAACAACGAATTTTATTTATTGAACTAAAACACACGTTTTATAACTCCAAAGAGTAGTAAGACAGAGAAAAACAAAACTCGAGAACAAGTTGTCGCTGATCGTAATACAAACATATTAACGGAAAAATTAAAATAATAAAAAGGCGCTCAAGAACAAAAAACAGAGACATGGTTGCCAAACATAACACCTCTCAGAGAAAGGTGTGGTGTTGCCAAGGGGAAACACCTAAAACTTTTAATTATGGTAAGCCTATATTTTGTAACTTCAAAAAAATTTTAGAACCAAAATCTCAAATTTACATATACATATCATTATACTAAACGTACCACCCAACAACGTATATTATTAAGACAAAATTCAAGAAGCACGAGCTAACAACAACTGTTTCGTTGTTTCCATCCTAACAACGAATTGTTTGGTGTTGCGTGGCCAGAATAAGTCAAAGCGCCACTTTAGGGCTCTTATTTATATATATATATATGGTATATGCCAATTTATTATTACTAAATACAAGTCGCAATTTTTATCCGATAGTCACAGAATATGGAACAAACATAAGTACTAAGCTAACGACCTGACCTTCTGATTTTGTTGCTATTTTTGTAGTTATTTTGACTATAAAATCCTGAATTATCGACCAATAACTACGAAACTGGAAACACATATTTATTATAATCCATTATAACTTAAGGTAACAATTTTGGTGGGAATTTCCGGATAATACTTCCAGTAACACTATTATTATTTTTATTTTGACTATAAAATACCTAATTTTAGATCAATAGGTACTTAATTCGAAACAAATATTCATTATTATTTGTGGGGACATTACTCGTATGAGGTAAAAGGGGCTCGCACCCCTCGACGACAGTCGCCGCCCAAAGGCTGGCAATAATCGTCTTTATGATGTTAAACGAAATTACACCGGTGCGTTTGTATGTTCGTACCTGTACGTACGTACAGGTAAGATACATTGTACGGGCCGACATCAATTACCTGATAACGATCTCGGTAATGTCACGACCCGGTACCAAACGCACTGCGTCGTTTCTTATCACCTCAACGGAGACAAGAAACGACGTAACGCATGACATAATTACGTACATATACGTATGCATGTGTGTCTGTGTGCGTGTACCAAATCCTGTATATAAACTCTCAGAACCGGCTCAAAAATCGCCAGTGTTTGCCGAGGATTTGGCTGTCCCATACTTAATCGTATGAAGTGGCAGAACACGCAAATACTGTTGAAGACCTTCTAGTGTGAATATCTCTCACGACAAGGTATTCCACATTATTATTATTATTATTTATTCAAACATATTACTAATTTTGATGCTTACTGGCTCAACGATACTTACGGTGCAGCTATTTTTATACGCTTTTATTCTACTCATTCAATTTGTTGAAGTACACCGGATGATCAACTTCAGCGCTGCTTTCATGTGTTGCGACACACGCACACATACACTTATATACGTTTTTATCATTGTTTTTTCAATTTTTGTTTGTTTCTGTCTAGAAAAAAAAAAGTGAAAAATTTTATTTTCTCTTTCACCCTTATTTTTTTCATCAAATTATAAAAGCGTATTTTTTAAAAACTCATTTTTAACCTAACTTATGTATATTATTTTGGCTATAAAATGCTCAATTTTTAACTTATAACTAAGAAATTTGCGAAAAATATTAACTATAATTTATTGTAACATAGTAGCAGTTTTGGTGCCAAAGGCACTTCCAAAAAACTTATTTTTGTTTAAATTTTAAAAGAGTAATTGTTTTTAACTGCATAATTTTACGTCAACAGTTAGTAAATTTAATACAATCATCGCAACTAGAGAGAGCATTATTCTCTGAATTCTGCTGATAAGGAAACTTCTGACTTTACGCCTGTCACCGCTTTCAGCGTTTTCTGAAAAATCAGGTCTGCGGCAAAAGCGAGTTCGCATATTCTAGAGGCTCTTCGTTCACATCCAAATTCTGAATGAATACATCAATTTTTGGTTGAATTTCATAGTTAGCCGCACAGTTGGAAACGTTTAGTTCTAATTTCAAGACACTCTTTGTTTTTATTTTCTCGTACGTAAATACTCTTTCCAGCCCTTCCTTATTCGCCCCCAACCAAAGAGCGAATTTAGTCGATAAAATCGTAAGCCCATTCTACCATACCCACTTTTCAAGCCGAAGACAATTGAGTAAGATCGACTGGTTTAAAAGCAAACTTTTACGTACTATTCGTTAAGACTTAAATGCTGGCTAGCTTGAGCGGATTTTGGTGTCAAGGCAAACACAGAGCAGCAAGTTTCACATTTTAACTTCCACGTCTGAAAATTCGATTCGCCTTATACTCGCTTTTACGTTTCTTACAGTGTTGTCGAACGAAGCAACGATGAGATTAAATTTGTTCCGAAATGGCCGGGTACAAAATTATCGACAGAGTAAAAATAAAATTCTCTTTTTTTTCTCATTCCATTTTCCCCCAATGCTTTTCTTTAATCCTCGCTAAAAGATAAGTTTTTGGTATTAAACGAATTGATGGAAACAACGAAACTTACATTTTCACAATACCAAAACGATATATTGGATTAATTTACTTAGTTTTATTTTCTGATAACGTTTAATTTAATATTAAATGAAATTACGTACAATTCAACGAAATAACCGACTTTTTAAGGTCCATCAATGATTACATTTCATTGGGAGACTATCTTTAACCTACTGCTTCATTCGCATTTAAGCAGCAAATAGGTACGAAAGTTACGTAACATTTAACCTATCTTCTCACCATAAACGTTTCATACTCTTTAATTCAGCCGTTGTTTTTTTTTAACGTGAACAGCAAAGAAAAGCCAGAAAAAGGACCAAAATATTTAGACGGAGCTGAGGGTAGTTGAAACCTTGCATACATGGGACTTCCATTTAACAGTACCGTTTCTTACACATTAGAATCCCAATTTTTATAATTTATCCACAATTTTTGCAGCATTCTCAACATTTGAATTTTTGAAAAAAACTTCACTCTTTAATCTCAAGATTCTTCAGCGGTTATTGGTGATAGAAAGCTGAAATTTTTATTGCTCAAAAGATGATAATATTTTCTTAAATCCAAATCTGTATAAGAAACGGCAAATTTCTCATTGATTTTTAGTTTTTTTATGGCCTATTTCTAAATAACGAAGGCCGATAGAAAAATATAGTTTTTGTTGGAGAATTTGTGCAAATTTTTTCCTCTTTCCAATAATACCAATTCCAGCTTTGTGGCTAAAAAGTAGCTGAGAAATCGTGAAATGAGAGAGGAGCAGTTGCTTTCAAATTTAAAATATTTGAATGTTGCAAAAATCGCGAATAAATATACCAAAATAGAGATTGAATTTTGTTACACAAGTTTATTTTTATTTGAAGAAAGAATGAAACTTAACTTAGCACCGAAACTAGACCTCATACATAAAGGAAGGCAGAGCAGCAAGATTCTTGAAACTCAACGCAAAAATATTCTGCCAACTATTTCGTACATACGAAACAAAATTTTTCTTCATCTTGCGACATCCGAAAACGAACATACATCCCAAGTATAGGGAATGATATCACGATTTGAAGTATATCAATAAGTCTCGATTAATCGTAGAGTCGAAACCACAAACCAGCTCAAACAGTTAGGCCGCCAGCCCACCAGCGATAGCTCCCGAGGCCTACGAAGTATGTCGGGCAAATTTATGTAATTGGAAATAAATAAGTTGGCCGACCCATTATTACAGTTTACATTTTATTACAATCGAAAAAGTTACTTACAAATATGGTAACTAGTATCAGGTCGTGCAGGTTACAAATCATGTCGACTCATGGTTCTCGAAGTTTGGTGAACCAACAAATCTCAATTGAGTATTCGTCTTCGAAATCGGAGACGTAGTATCGCCAACTATTTAGTTTTACTATCGATGTTCACATTCGAAAGTATCGGTGAAAACAATTTAAAAGGTGACTTGATGTCGTATTAAAGAGCTGTATTGTGTTGTGAATAATATTTCATATTCATGACAAACGGAAACTATCACGTACAGAACGAGACTGACTGTTCACTCTTAGGCCAAAAACATGAACAGTCAAGGAGATAAGAATTGGATCGAATATCGTAATTATACACGTCACCATATTGTTAAATAATAGTTAGTCGACGTGTCTTCAATGTTTCGTAAATTTGGGGAATTTATTTCCGTTGGGGAATCGACGTACTTCCCGTTTATCTTATTGTCATTATAACCTTAGAATTTGAGAGCCGCTCCCTATCGTAATAATAATACAGATTGATGGTGACGTGAGGGGAAGGCTTCAGGTAATCAGATGTCACAATCTCCGCTTATACAAATGGATAATTTAATTAATAGAATAAATTTTAGAGGAGAGAAAAGTAGGCTACAAACGAAAACGTTTGAATTTTATGACAATCACAGTGACGTAACTCTTAATTTGACGCCTAGCTGTCTAATTTCCATGGCGTGTTTTCCCATTTATAATAACAGGCTTTTTTTTTTCACTCTGTTTCACAGTGCTCTCCACAAGCCTGTATTTAGGGGAGTACAAAAAGTACAACTGTACCAGTTGATAAACTTGTTTTTTTTCTTTTTTTTTATTAAATCGGAAAAGTCAGGAGTCGCAACAATTTTGTTATATCTGGGCACATGAGTTGTAAATCCAGCCCTGGCTCTCCAGCTGGTCGGCACACAGTCAGCCATGGCCGCAATGACTCCTTAGTTACGCCACAGGAGAAGCAAATTGAAAATGGACTTATTTCAAACTAATTTTTTCACCATTCTTAACCACTGAAAGAAACAATCATCAATTTCATACAAATTCAAGAGATTCTGTAACTTTTGGCAAGGTCTTAAAAAATTTTCGGGGAGGTTATTAAAAATGAACGAGCCTCCTAGTAAAAACGAGACACAAAAGGAATGAAAAACGTACCGCTACGTAAAAACTTGACACATCTTTTTATATGATAAGTACTACTTTTCAGCTGCAAAATATCAGCGTAAACAATGCCTTTCTAATCATGTATTATAAAAAAGTATGTAATCAACTAATCATGGAACAAATGCTCCATGGATAACTTGGAAAGCATGCAAATAAAAAAAAAGTTATCAAATACATTTATCTAATACCTACCTTATACAAGGAAGAGAACAAGCTGAAAAAACTTTGAAAAATTGAACTTTTTTTTTTCCGAAAGAAATACAAAAAGGACATTCCCATTTTCCCAACCAAAAAAGTTTTTTCAAGAATAAAGGAGAATATCTGCGGCAATTACCGCATTTCACCATCCCGTTTTTATCACTTCAAAGTTTCTGCTGCTTTCGCTTTCAGCGTATGCAACTGCGAAACAGTAAAATCCGTTTTTCACTATAAAAAGTAAATTTCGTTTCAAAACTTTTGTTTAAAAGAACGGTAAAGAAAAAGAGAAAGAGCCAGGGGTAGCCGCCCAAAAAAAAACAAAAAAAACTGTGAAGGATATAAACTGAAGTATTGAGCAGCGTATGCGAGAAACAAGGTGAAAATTTGTTGAAGAGAGTGAGCAAATGGAGGAGGGAGCAGAGGTAGAAGTGGAAGAAGTAAAAGAGAAAAAAAAAGAGGAAAATAATGGGGAAAAGAGGTAGCATGAGAACGTTAACGCAGCGTCATCAACTTGAAAAGGACATATCCATAATCAGGACACCGTCACCGCGCATTTTCTCTTCAAGACTTTCTCGTTTAAAGAACATTTTACTGAAGAATTGGAAGAAATGTTATTACCATCAAATAGGGTTAGAAAGTAAATAGGTGCCAGTGGTTTACAAAATACGCGTTTCAATTGAATAGGTGAACTCTTAGACGTAGGTATGGTAAGTTCTGATGTTCTAATAACAGGAGATTTTTCAAATATACATGGTGTTCCATATAGTTTTACCAGTACATGGCTAACCTAGGTCATTCCCAAATAAATTTTTTACGAATGGTATATATCATTTCTAATATAGCTAAATATCATTAGCGTAACTTAGGGTGGGCCAAGATGAGCCAGGCTCACCCTGAAATGCCCGTGGCACACCCTGAAAATTTATTAAGATTTAGCTTAAATCAAAAATAACGAATTGAAAACCTAATTTTAATCAGAGGGGAGATCCTAAACTTTTTCAATGAGATTCAGTATTTCACTCATCAAGATCCGAGGCTCACCCTCTAGTTCAGACAAATTATCTAAAAAATGACTTTAAAAGGAAATAATTGGAAGAAAGCTAAATTTTGATTTATATGTTGGCTTCACGCTAAATTTTGGTTAATACATCGGCTTCACCATCTTTAACAACACCCTCTCAATCCCAATGCGAGGGATTTCGCCTTCACCCCAAGTTGGTTGAAATGGTGGTGCAAAGCCGTACGTTCGTACTGCTTAATTTTCATTTGAGCAAATAATTGTTCAAATAAAATTGAAAGAAGACAAAAGAATCTACAAAAAAAATATTTTCACTACTGTTTCTGTCAGGTTCATAGTTTTGATACCAATCACCATTGAAAATATCTATTAGCATATTTTCCAAAAGAACAACTATTGCATTCAGTGCAATGGCGGGACCTGGGAGCGGGACCTGTGGAAAAGTGCCGATCCTGAGTGGTAGATCACGAATATATAGGTGAGTAAAATTTTTCTGTATATGGTATATGTGTAACGGCCAAAAGAGGTCAGTGTGTACCAAGTCACGACCACTTTTGGGAGTACACCATACACGAAATACCACGTACTTCAAAGTAGTAATATTTCTGAGATAGATTCAGTTTAGACATCCACAAACTATAGTGGACCTTAACATTAGTTAGAGACTCAATAATATTTTAAACACAAGAGTGAGTTTACACTTTTAATACAATAATATTCTGTACATCACAGTTACGTTAATATTAATACATAGTCAATTACAATTCAACAAGCAAGACTATCTGTTCACCAGAGACTTCTACAAGAGAGGTTCCAGGTACTTAGAAGTAGCTGTTGGAAGACTGAACTAAACTGAACGACTATACGACTGAATCGAGGGATTATATACTCGTTCAGGGTATGAAAACGTACGTGTCGGATGGGTAAAGTGAGGTAGGGTGTTGTTATTATAGGGCTGTGCTGACTCGTCGAGTACTCGAGGGACAGGTACAACCAGGTCATAAATATACAGGAGGTATATCTGTATATGTAAAATTAAATACAAATAATTTGGTGGTTGTTTACGAAGAGTAATAGGAAGGTAATTGTTGACAAATATCTACATTTTTGGTATTCGAAAATGTGTGAACGAATATGTTCGTCATTTCTTAAAATAGACGAAAATATACGTTACACAATTCTCCGGGGGGAACAAAAAAAATAGGGAAAAAAAAAAAATTTTCCAAAGTCTATCCAACACATACATATGTCCAGATAATTCTGCATGATTAAAATTACGTCATATAATGCGAGTATGAGTATATATACTTAGAATAACATTTTTACGAATATTAATTATGAGTAACAAATTTTTCTTATATGTATATATATATGATTAGTATATCGTATTATTTTGCGTAATTTTTATAATGCTGTGCTTTTCGTTAGGTTCACACAGTTTTGGTGGCAGGTTAATTTTAAATATACAATAATAACTATTAAAATAAGTGAGATTGCACTTAACCATATTAGGAACATTTCATTAATGAAAGTTATATAATCATTGAAATTTTGGTCGGGTATTTGAAGTTTGATGGATTTAATTTTGTTCTCCAGATTGTTCATGGGAACAGTGTGAGGAACAAAATTTTTCCAATTTGGGTTGTAGACCTTTGTCGTTGCCAGATCAATGGCAAGATCAAACGGTTCTATCGAATCAGAAAAATATGTCCACAAGAGTGGTAAATGATTTTCAATTTTAATAGTCTCTTCTAATGATTCAGAGAGACAAGGGATTTCTATTGGGATGATTACATTATTTTTGTTATTTTTATCGGAATCTTCAATTTGGATGTGACAAGGTACGTCCAGAATGAAAGTTCCAGGGGAATCATTGTTTATTTTTAATTTTTCAGATTTTTTCGTAACGGAATTAGTTGCTACGAGGGAGTTAAAATTTACAATAGCAAACTTGGTGTGACCAATAGGGTGCACCAATGTTTGGTTATTATTAGGATTGCATTAAATGAGCAGGATTGTAATAGGTTTTGGTTTAAGTCTTGGAAGAATAAATTCTTTGCACAAGACGATAGTTTATCACTTCCTCTATTAGAAGGAAGGAAGCATAATGGTTTATCTGAGTTACAGTAGTGGAGGTTGGTTCCACTAATATAACGTACAGTATTTGTTCTGATTTCATGAATTATCAAAGATGGTTCTTGATCCCAGCTACACAATTCATTAGAATGACTTTTGAATGTGAGCGGAATAAAGTCGTAAATTTCGTATTTTGAATCTAATTGTTTTAGGGGAATTTTAATTTCTAGTTCTAACGTATTTTTAAAGAAGTTGCAGTTTACAAGTTCAGCATGATAATAATTTTGAATATCCTTAATGGGTATTGCTAGGTCGAGTCCTAGATTTTTCGTAATTTTCGAAAGTTTTACTAAATCTTTTTCTAATATTTCCTTTGAGATAATTGAAGATGGGATCATATGAGATTTACACGACGTTAGGATATTTGATAGTCTTAATGTGTTTATCAGGTAATTATCATAGAATCCTTGTATATAGTTTAGGGAGATTAGAAGTTCGTGTTCTTCTAGCGAATTTTCCATAAAAGAATTTGTATGCGAGATAAATCTTGTCATAAAATTGTTTGTATGGTCAATGAAGCTATGCAGATTAGTAGACGTATTCACTAAAGCTGCATGCTCTATTAATAGCTGATTTTTAATAATATCATATTCTTCTTTCAACGAGATTTCATTCGCCAAGAAGTTTCGTCCATCTCTAAAGTTTAATACTCGACAGCAAAATCGTAGCGCATCTCCGAAGAAAGATCTGATCGGGGTGAATACGCTTCGTTTGCTTCGAATAGACGATGGTGTCGAATAGAAATCTTGTATCATCGCAATGTTTTGCTCTTTCAGATTTTTTATGGTATTTTTTAATCGTTTCGCCATTTCTGCATATTTGCAATTTTTCCAGGTTGTTTCATTACACAACCGGTGTTTGAAATTCGTTTCCAATAATTTATCTGCTGATTCATGCAAGTCTAGCTTAATAGAGTAAATTATTGGGGCAGATTTCGAATATACGAAAATATTGCTTATTTCTTGAAAATAAGCGCCAGTTGACGCCGTCGTAATCCTGTATGGGTCAGACGATGTTCTTTGCGCAATACTAGTCGAAGAAATAATTATTGCGAAATAGAAAAGTAGATTTGTATACATTTTCTGAAACAGAAAGAATGCAACGTCTAAGTTATTTACGAGAAAATGGGTTATGCATATTACTGATTTGTTTTGATTTTCGTAGATTGGGGTGAAGGGGGAGACAAATTTTTCCGATATCTGAATTATGAATCTCGGTCAAATTGCTAATATAAAATTACTAATTTTATTTCTTTCGTCAGTATTCCGTCTTTGCTTTTACCGCTTTGTGTTATTTTCGTGAGTTATTAATTTTTTTCCAATTTTACGTGTATATTTTTTTTTCTATATTTTTCCGACTCTTCTTTTTCGTGTTCAAAAAAGTCAGTGACGTGTTGGTGCAGTTCGGTAAAGTTGAGAGAAAACAAAATTTTTGTTCGCGAGTTTCTTTTCGTTATTCCGGGAAAAAAAAACAACAATATGCCGATCGTATACCTCAAAGACCGCATGTTCAGCTCGCATGGTAAGGTGGACGCTAACGAGACCTGGTTCATTGGGAACCAGGTTCTCAATAAAATCCACCCTTTCCAGGACTGTCCTTGCGAGCCCCGTTTATTCTATGCGCTTCATCGGTTGTTCTCTCTATTTTATCGTGTATCCGGTGAATCAAACAGGGAGAAGTTCCTGAGCGAGTTCGAGCCGCACCGAGTGCCAGACGAGACCATTACGGAGGAGGTAAGCTACTGGAGTCACGCAGTGAGATTTGTAAGTTGCCCCAAGTGCGAGGTTTTTGCCAGACACCTACTCTTCTCCTTACGAGTGTTCTATCCTCATGCCATGATGGTTGAGATAGGGTACTCGGGGATTAAGTTGGAGTTCCGCGGCAACCTAGACACTTCAGGGACCGTCGGTCTGGGGATACTCTCTGGCCTGCTGGTTGGTCTGCTCTGCGTTTCGCAGCAGACGAACACAGAGGTTACCGTCGAGTATGTCCACTTGGACCGTATTTATCTCACTGATTTCCTAATAGGTCCAGGCGGGGTTAGTACTGCCCGGTTTCTAAACCAGCATTACAAGCCTCGTCTGGACGTCTCCGTCTCCGTATCCGGTTTTCATCTGGTTCAGCATTACGATGCCGTCGAAGGGAACCGCGCCATGTCTCTCCGCGGGGGATGGCTGCTCAGTGGTCCCACAGTATATTCGTTCCTTTGGGACACACCTTCCATCGAGGAGAGTGCCTCCACCGAAGACTCCGAAGGAGATCAGCGTGAAGGACCTTCTTCCTCATCAAGTAGCAGTACCACAAGTGGAGAACATCTGGCAGAGTTCCTTGAGGGTTACGCTGACACCTGGGCCATCGGTAAGTTTTTTTTAACATTTTTCCCTAATTTAAGTTTTTTGAAAAAAAAGAAATTTTCAAAGTTATCTTAGTGCAAAGCTGAGGAGAGAAATGAATTTTTATGATAAAATCGAATAAAGTGGGGGGGGGAAGGGAGGTATCGTGATTGAAGAAACCAATCTAACTACAGGTAATAAACTTTACACATAGTTATTTTGGTTTTTTCCGAGGGCGACCCCTTGGTTTAGGTATGATTTGGGTTGGGATGGGATTTTCAATGTTTTCGTCTACTTCTTTTATTTTTATTTCACTATTTAATTCGTCTGTATTACGTGATTTATACGGAATTAATCGTCGTACGTGAACTGTTTCATCGTACGCAGTTTTATCGTCTGTTTTAATCCGAATTGCGTAATTTAAATCCGTAACCTTTCTAACAATTTTATATGGTCCAGTGTATTTCATTTTACTTTTCGCGACGTTTTTTGATTGACGCAGCAAAACAAGGTCATTAGGTTTGAAGTCAATGATCTTGTGGTGTGCGTTATAATGTTTTGCGTTTTTTTCCGATGCTTTCTTTGCTAAGCTCGGCGTTTTTTCTCTCGTTTGAAGGAGATTTTCAATTTCTTCTTCACGAGTCGTTTTATTATTATTATTTTCCGGTATTTCTGGTATATGTACTTCTGGGTTGAATCCATGAAGTAGATAGAATGGAGATTTATTATTTAAGTGTTCGATTGGGCTAATATTGTATGCGAAAATAAATTTATTAATTGTTTCGATCCATTCTTTTTCGTTTGAATGGTCGTATTTTGACAATGATTTTTTAATTACTCCGTTAATTTTTTCAACGAGTCCTTGCGATTGGGGGGAATAAAACGAGGAGTAAATAATTTTGATATTATTCTCTTCGCAAAAATTACGGACGGTTTCATTTGCAAAATGACCTCCGTTATCGCAAGAAATTTTTCCTGTGGTGCCATACGTATAACAAATAAATTTAAAATACTCAATTACGCATTGAGCATTTGGATTTTTTGTTGGACGTATGGTGCAGAAATTTGTGCTTTTGTCTACACCGACAAGCACGTACGAGTGTTCGTACTCAGTATTAAATTTTCCGATGAAATCGATCTCTAAATGTGAAAACGGTTTAGGGTTTTCGATTTCTATATGTTTGAGGTAGCCAGCCTCTTTCGGGGAATTTTGTGCCATCTGACACTCATGACACGATAATACATATTCTGTAATTTTTTGTACCATGTTTTTGAAAAAGAATTGATTTTTTATTTTATTTTTTGTTTTTTTAATTCCGAAATGACCTCCATACAACGGATCGTCATGTAGTTTTTTTAGAACTACTGGAATTAATTTTTCAGGAATTATTGTAACCGCTTCATCATACGATGAAGTTGGGTTAGGTAATTTTTTTAGTACATTATTTTCGTCAAGAAAATATAATTGTATAGTACGATTCAATTTTCGTATTTTATTTTTATCTCTTTTAATTTCGTTATAATTTAGTAATGAAATTACATTTTTCCAATGCGGGTCATTTTCCTGCATTGTTTTTAAATTTTCGGGCAATTCAATTTTTTGGGGGGATTCAGAAGTTTGACCTTCTGATTGGGAGGGTAATGTGATGTCGGGAATTGACATTTGTGTGACAACTGGGGTCACAGGAGGGGTTGGGGTGATCTGATTATCGAGGTTTGCCTCTTTAAGAGCGGATCTTGTAACTACATTAGTAGTTTTGTGGGGACAATTTTCAGAATGATTTAACTCATTCTGTGGGATTGTGGTTTGTACCACAGGGTAATATGGGAAGGTTGATGCAAGGGAAGGGGGAAAATAATATGTTTGGGGCGTTGTACTTGGGTAGTACCACGCATTTTGATTCTGAAAGAATACAGGGTTTAATGGGACAGAATTGTCATTGTGAATTCTACACACAGTATTCACATTTTTCTCTTCATCCTGAAGAGCATATTTTTTATCTACGAGAAATTCACCTTTTTCAAATGTGATTTCGTCCAGTTCATCATGCGGACGAGATAACATATCAGCCATACAGTTATTTTTTCCGGCGATATGTTTAATTTGGAAACTGTATTCGTTTAATTTAGATATTAATCCGACTAATCTTGGGCTTGGAGTATTAAATTTCTGATGATAAATCAGAGGTTTATGGTCCGTGTATACTACGAAGCGTAATGCAAGTAAGTATCCACGGAAATGAGCTAATGCATTTGTAATAGCTAACATTTCCAAGTCAAATGAACATAGTTTTGACTGCGCAGGTTGGACTCTCTCAGAGAAATATCCAACTGGATGTTTATGCTTCGTAACGGGATTAGTTTGCAGCAGCACTGCACCTAATGCGATTTTCGAAGCATCAACTTCTACACAGGTTTCCAATTTTGGATCATATATTGCTAATACAGGTTTGGAAATCATAATTTCTTTTAATTTTTCAAATATTTCAAGATGTTCTTGATTTAATTTTTATTTTTGCATTTGATTTGCTATCTGTTCCTCTTAGCAAGTCAGTAAGAGGAGCAGTAATTTTACCCAAGTTAGGAATTAATTTCCTATGATAATTTATTGATCCTAAAAATGATCGTAATTGTTTTAACGTATTAGGGGGATTTAAATTTTTTATTGCCTCTATATTTTTATTTAATGGACGTAATTCGTTATATCGGACCGTGTGTCCTAATATTTCGATTTCGTTCATTGCAAATTGGCATTTTTTTGTTTTTATTTTTAAATTTACTTTATTTAACCTTTTTAATACTTCCCTTGTATTTTCAAGACACTCTTCGAAAGTTTCTCCGAAAATACAAATGTCGTCCAAATAACATACCATTTTTTTCCAGAATATATCATGGAATATGTCATCCATGATAGTTTGGAAGATGGACGGGGATATACTTAAACCTATTGGAGTGGAATTGAATACATAACCAATTCCACCCACATTTATTCCAGTGTATTGTTTAGATTCTTCCGTGAGAGGAATCTGTAAATATCCACTGTTTAAATCAATTGTCGTAAACCATTTTTTATTTCTTAAATATGGCCAAATAATATCAATTGTTGGCACACGATTGTTATCCATAATTATTCTTTGATTCATTTTTCGGTAGTCTACTAATACTCGATAGACTCCGTCTGGTTTCTTTTTTACAAATATTGGGGATTCAAATTTCGACTTTTGTTTTTTTAGGACACCTACTTTTACTAGATCATCTACTAGTTTGTGTAGGGCCTCATGTTCTGCGTGTGAGAATTTAAAATTTCTACACCGCAGTGGAGTTTCATCGTCAACTCGGACAACTTGTTCGGGAACTTTACAAATGGAAACTTCATCTGTTTTTCCCGTAAAAATATTATTATATTCATTAATTACTTCGTACATTTTTATTTTCTGTTCAAGTGACAATTTTGGATTAATCGGGATGGGATTTCCTCGATTATCCTTAAAAATAGTATTTTCTTTTATTCTTTCAATTTGGCAGGTATTAATTTCTACTGCACTACTTAATTCAAATTTTCCTAAGTATTCGCCTTTATAGATCACGTGGGGTCTGTTATTATGATTAACAGCCGCTATCGTGTCTTCTGATACGATTACAAAGAAATTATTTTTTTCTTCCATGGATGTTTCACACAGAAACTCCAGGTGTTCAGGCAGCGTTGCTAAAATTAGCACCGAATTTGCCTCTACTTTAAAAGATTGGGGAGCATAATATTTAAAGGGCTTAATATAACCTAACTTATTTTCTTTTTCAATGGGGAAATTGTGACATTCAGGCATGTCAAAACATCACTCTTCATCACCACATGGTAGAGTGAATTTGTTTTTTGAAAAGTCCATTTTGGCTTTATGGGTTGATAAAAAGTCGTAACCCAGTATGACCGGTTCTACTAAATTTCGAACAACGTAAGTGGGATGTGGGTAAATACAATGATCAATGGAAAAAATCACATTGGTTACTCCTATGACCTCAAGAGGTTGACTATCCGCACCACGAAATCTTACTTTTGTTGGTAGAATTGGTTCCGTAAAATTGACTTTCTTTAAAACTTTTTCATCAATAAGTGTCTGTTCTGAACCTGCATCGACTAAGCTAAGTATTTGTTTACCATAAATGGCAAATGGAAGGTGAAATTTACATTGGGTTCTGCAGTACCCTTTGCTTTGAAACTTCTCCTTGCTCACATTGTTAACTAGTTTCGACTCTTTGTTCTCGACATCCCTTACAGCTGACAGATCACCTGTAAGGGGGACACTTAGTTTTTTGAGCAACTATTCTGGCAAGCCTGGGGGTTTGATGTTGGGAGGTAATTTTGTTGTGGAGCTGCCATTAATGGTGCCGGAGGGGCAATCATTTGTGTATTAGCAGCCATATAGGGGAGATTTTGGGGAGTATTGAATGACATTCCAGACCATGCTGGAGCATTGTTCCAATTTGGGAGAGCCATTTGGTTCCAATTTGGAGTCCTATTGGGGTAATATCCATTATTATTTCTCGGGAAATTATTTCTCCGGAAATTTGAAGTTTTGGTTATTATTCCAGTTTCTGTTATTTTGGTTATTTTGGTTCCAGTTTTGGTTCTGGTTCCAATTACCATTACCATTATTATTATTATTATTATTATTATAATTATTATTATTATTTCTATTTTGGTTTTGGTTTTGGTTTTGATTTTGATTATTATTATTATTATTAAAGTTATTATTGTTATTATTATTACCATTTTGGTTATTATTATTTTGCTCGTTATTATTATTTTTATTTTGGGGATTTTTATTATTCTTCCTGGATTCCTGAAATTTCGAAATGTTCGCTATTGCAGCGCTCATTTTCTCCATTTCAGCTTTCCAGATCGGGTCGGATGATATTGTATTTACGGTTTTTTCGGTTTTCTTATCTGTTTTCCCGGATTTCAATTCTTCTATCGTTTTTTCTAATTGGTCAATTTTTTTACGTAAAAGGGGATCTATATGTCCAAACGCCTTATCTTTAAATTCGAGATATTTAGAGAAAGCTTTATCAAGTTCCTGAATTGTTTTAGGTTCTTTTTTTATTAAAAATACTCTTTCTTTTTCGGGGAGGTTAGGCATAATTTTTTCGATAATTTTTTCTTCCGTAATATCAGGTTCAATTTGTTTTAGAATTCTTTTTACGAACATAATATACACAGAGAAATCAGCTTCACCGTTATAATTTCTTTCGTATAATATTTCGCGTAATTGGGGTTTAGTCCTCGTAAAGACTTCCAAAATTTTTTGTTTAGTGTTTTGCCAATTATTACATTCGGGATTAGTTTGAATTCTATCCTCAAATATTTGCTTGGCAAGACCTGAAAATGCAATTTTAATTTTTTTGAATTTCATATTAGCATCCTAATTGAAAGATTCCGCCTCATTTTCAAATCCATTTAAAAACGACACGATATCCTCAGTTGGAGTGTGTGCATATAAGGAAGGTCTGATATTCACTGCAGCCTTTCCTGACATTTTATTTTCTACAGGGGGAATAAAGTTTTCTAAAAGTCTAGTTTCAATTTCTGGGCTGAGAAAATCTTCGTCAGATTTTTCTAAACACTCAGTAATATCTACTAGATTAATAGCAGTTTTAACTCTTGGAAATGGTGTGGGATTATCCAAATTTTCCAAGAATGGGGTTGAAGTAGAAGGAGGATTAAAGTATTTTCTTATTATGGGATTTTCTAATTCGGGAATTTGTTCACGAGTCTTTCGTGTTGTTTGTAAAATTATTTTTATATTTTCAGGGGTTAATAATTTTTGTATTTCCTTACTGGATTTAATTTTTTCTATGATGTCCTCTTGGGTTTTTATTCGAGAAAAATATTTTTTATCGACTTCGATATTCAAATTTTGACATATATTAATTAATTCAAAATTTTTAGCATCGATTAGCCAATTCAAATTAGTTTTAGTAGTATTGGGTTCGGATAAATTTTCCCAAGTTTCACTCATAAAAATAAATTTTTCGCGACTTATAATTATTTAACACTTCTTATATTTAAGGGAGGGACGCGAATTATAATTAATATTAATTGTTACTTTGTTTTCTTCTTTTGTTTGTTCAGGAGCTTGAAGAATCCGTTGCCGAACTTCGCCGAACCGTTGTATATTTTTCCATTTGTATTCCCTTTCTTTCTGTATAATAAATGTTCTTTGTTTTTTGAAGTTCGAGTTTCTTTTTCACAACTAGCTTTTTTCCACTCGCAGCTAACCTCTACTTCCTTTCCTCAAGAGCGTGCCTCACGCGTTTCTCTTTGAGTACTTGACTAGAGTTTTCAAGGTTAGAGCAAAGTACTTCGAGCCAGAGGAATCAGAACAGCAGCTTGAATTCAGCAATTCCGTTGAGCAGGTACTAGAGCGAGAGTTCGATTCGCAATAGCAGACCAGTTGGGCGCCAATAATGTAACGGCCAAAAGAGGTCGGTGTGTACCAAGTCACGACCACTTTTGGGAGTACACCATACACGAAATACCACGTACTTCAAAGTAGTAATATTTCTGAGATAGATTCAGTTTAGACATCCACAAACTATAGTGGACCTTAACATTAGTTAGAGACTCAATAATATTTTAAACACAAGAGTGAGTTTACACTTTTAATACAATAATATTCTGTACATCACAGTTACGTTAATATTAATACATAGTCAATTACAATTCAACAAGCAAGACTATCTGTTCACCAGAGACTTCTACAAGAGAGGTTCCAGGTACTTAGAAGTAGCTGTTGGAAGACTGAACTAAACTGAACGACTATACGACTGAATCGAGGGATTATATACTCGTTCAGGGTATGAAAACGTACGTGTCGGATAGGTAAAGTGAGGTAGGGTGTTGTTATTATAGGGCTGTGCTGACTGGTCGAGTACTCGAGGGACAGGTACAACCAGGTCATAAATATACAGGAGGTATATCTGTATATGTAAAATTAAATACAAATAATTTGGTGGTTGTTTACGAAGAGTAATAGGAAGGTAATTGTTGACAAATATCTACATTTTTGGTATTCGAAAATGAGTGAACGAATATGTTCGTCATTTCTTAAAATAGACGAAAATATACGTTACAATATGTATATTTCCACTTTTACTCATTTTGGCACTTTTTGGGAGTCTATGGAGCCTCTGCTGTTTGACCTATAGCAATGAAATTTGGGATAGTCTTAGAAGCTTTCATGGGCTACAAATTCGTGTTAAAATTTTTGAAATTAATCCGCTAGTTTTGGTCAACTGGTTTTCGAATGGCAGCCATTACAAAATTTGACACTTTTGGAAAATACACACTTATTGTGGTTGATGCGCGGCAGAGATATCTTTCTGTTAATAATTATATTTAACACAGCGAAGACATTCATGTGTAATGCATCTGCACTAAATACAGTATATGCGTTCAGTACGTCAATAATTTTATTCACAGATTATAGACAAATACATGAATTGAAATTCGGCCCTACACCTATTTCAAGGATCACCTCCCCGACTTTTCGTTAGATTTTGAATAAAATACCTACTAAGTATGTACTCGTAACCTATATCAGTTGGATAGGTGGTGCTAAAATACGGTAAGGGGGAGAATTTCACTTCACATGTCGATTTCAGGGACGTACTGAGCTAAAATTTTTGAGGAACTTGAATATCGAAATTTTTTAACAGACTACAAATATTTTCAACTCATCGAAAAATATTTCTGCCGCGCATCAACGGCGGTATATGTGTAATTTTTAATAGTGTCAATTTTGTAAAGGCTGCCATTCAAAAACCAGTTGACCTATTTCGCTCAAATTCAATACCAAACCAGTCCCTAATAGTCTCCAACTGCTAAAAAATTTCAAACAGAAATCTTCAAAATAAGAGTTATTTTAATGACAACATGGTGGATTTGTAACACTATGAGAAACCCTTCCTCTAAAATTAGCGGATGAATTTTAAAAATTTTAACATGAATGTGTAGCCCATGGAAGCTTCTAACACTGCACCAAGTTTCATTGCCATAAGTCGAACAGCGGAGGCTGCACAGACTCCCAAAAAGTGCCACAATGAACAA
>WOFM01002199.1:0-14452 GCA_011428145.1 Ericerus pela
TGTATACGATAAAATATACCTATTAAGTACCATGTTTTCAAAATATTTTATGAATGTGTCAAAAATCATTATTTTTTTATGAAATGAAAAATTATTACAAATTCTAATAAAAAAAATTTTAGGAAATAATTTGATGGTTTTCTTTCCTGCAGTGACGAGAATTGTGGATTATATAACAAAAAAAAAAAAAAAAAAAAAAACAACAAAAATATCCCTCATTGCAAAACGAAGTATAGTACAGTTGTCTACATTCTGGTTGTAACGTATATTTTTGTCCATTCTTAGAAATGACGAACATATTCGTCTACACATTTTCAAGTACCAAAAACGTAGATATTTATCAACAATAATCATCCTATAACTCTTTATAAACAACCACTAATTTACCCGTATTTGATTTTATGAATATAGATATAATGTCTGTATATTCATGACCTAATTGTGCCTGTCCCTCGAGTATACCACGAGTCAGCACAACCCTATAATAACAACACCCTACCTCACTTAACCTATCCGACACATACGTGTATGTACCCTGAACGAGTATATAAACCCTCGATTCAGAGGAATAAGACACAGTTCCTCGACAGTCACTTCTAAGTACCTAGAACTTCTCTGGTAGAAGTCTCTAGTGAATAGACAGTCTTGTCAAATGGATTGTGATACCATATGTATAAGTTTTAACGTAGTAATTGATGTACTGTATTGTACAAATTTATTATTTCATTAAATGTGTTAATTCAATTGTGTGTTTTAAAATATTGTTGAGTCTCTCAAATACATTAAGGTCCACGATAGTCTGTGGATAATAAATTAAATATTTGAATTATTTTAGAAGTATCACTGCTTTCCAGTATGTGATACTTCGTGTATGGTGTAACACTGAAAGTGGTCTTAAATAGGTACTTTACCACCTCTTTTGGCCGTTACACTGGTTACAAAAATATTAGCGGAGATTTTAGTGTCCGTGTTCAAATCTAGTAAGTGGCAGTGGGGAGGGGGAGGTAGGCAAAAATTAATCTTTTTCTGATATTTAATTGTTTTTAGGATAAAACGAGTGGTTTTCTCGATGAAGGCTGCAAAATGAATCTTTCAGCACCATTATCAGAAGGGTAAAAGAGGGAAAATTACACAAAATAGCTAATAAGTTTGGAACAAATTGATCAATCAAAATCAAAATTGGCAGGTTTGATACTCGTATAGAAAATACTCCTTTTACCAAATTTCGTGATTATTGAAAGACAACTAACGAAGTGTAAACTGTGTATAAAGTCAAATACATAAAGTAAGCAGGTGTAAAAGCCAGCGTATAAAATAAAAACCGATGTATAAAGTATTTACAGACTGTGCATAAGTTAACGCATGTGCACAAGACTGTGCAAAAAGTAAAAAACGATTCCTAAAAAATTTACATAATGCATTGTTTTAAAATGGCCCTCAAAGTGCACATAATCGTCCACTTTATCAACAGGTGTTACAAAAAACCACTTATAATATTTTTTACTCTCAACATGCGCTGATATTTTTGTTTTTCAAAATGTTAATCTCTTTTTCGGTTAATTGAATAAAGTAACCTTTTTTTGAGTAGGGTACCTATCTGAAATAAATATTTTCTTTTTGCGAGCTTAAACTAGTTCAAATTACCGAATTTAACTATTAGTCATTGTTAAATGGGCACGATATCAAAAGATTTTAACGTAGATGTCCACATTCAGGAATTAATTTCAATAGATATAAGTTACTTATTTTAAGATAGGAACCATCTCACATTTTTCATCGTCAATGTTCATTTCTGTATGCAGTTTAACGACTCCAATCTCTTATTGCACTTTTATTATATATTTTTTCAGTACCCCTTTGTCACATCGTATGGATCTACAGTCCATCTTTACTTATAGTGTTATATAAATGAGTAGAACTCAGATTTAAATACTTATTCCAAAATTTTATGACCCAAAGTTTTGATTTAGATGTATTGCAAAGTTTTTTATCAGTGTTTTTCAATAGCAGTATTACTGTGGTGGAAGGGAAGTTACCTTTATTTTCATTTTGACTTCAATTCTAAACTAAACTTTCAATTTCCTCGCTCATCGAAATATTAAGAAAAAAAATCATTCCTCTCCTCTCTCTTTCTCTCTGACCGTCTATCTGTCTGTCTCTCTGTCTCTCTCTCTCTGACTGTCTATCGGTCTGTCTCTCTGTCGCTGTCTGTCTGTCTGTCTGTCTCTCTGTCTGTCTGTCTCTCTCTGTCTCTCTCTCTCTCTCTCTCTCTCTCTCTCTCTCTCTCTCTCTCTCTCTCTCTCTCTCTCTCTCTCTCTCTCTCTCTCTCTCAAAATACTGTATTACGGTTATTTGGAATCTTTTTTTAAGGGTGAAAAAGAGATGTTTGTTGAATTTTTTATCAAATAGGAGTAATATTTCTGCCAAAATAAAAATCAGAGAGGGCGAAACTTCCTCCACTTACCCATTTTTGACACTCATAAGCTTGAGTTCTCATTGAAGAAATTCTTGGATGAGTACACATGGTTCACGCATGGTATTAAATCAATTTCGATTCAGAATAAATTCAGTTAGCATTTAAAAATATATTTTTGCTTACAAGTTGGTTTAAACACTTCAGGATTTAGGATTACACCCTGGATATGCTCTATTTCCACTTCTTATAAATGAACTAAATGGCAAATTGGTACAAATAATTTTAAAAAAAATTTTATAAATAAATAGTTATAACTACTTACGATAGTTGAAAATGTATGCAAATAATAGAAGTAATAAAACGATTTACATTTTTTTAATCAAGGCAGGAATAGGTCCTTCAATCCCACTTAAAACTGACATTGTTAAAGAATACTTGAACAGCGATAAAAATTTTATTAAATGAATAAAATTGGTAGCTACAAAAAAAAAATGCTCATTTTTTTCAAGCATTTTAAACGAAGTTAGTTAAAGTATAAAAAAAATATATTCAAACTACAGATAATGAAGCTAGAATTTGCCAAAAAAAAAAAAAATTCAATGAAATTGATTCGTACAGTCTGTCAAGCGTAAGACACCTTGAGATTTACGTTTACTGTGGTTTTTTTTTACAAGAAAATGGTGTAGGTGATGTGAAAACGACCGCATTCTTGGTTCATATTAGTATTGCCTATTTTTAGACAAAAATATGACGATTAAAAACGTACCTATATGTTCGAATATGAACGAATTCAGACATTTGAATGGAATATGAATACCTACGTGATTCTTTTTAAAAAACAAGGCAATCTGCCCAAATAGGTAGGTATAGCGATTAAGGAACACATCACATCGAATAGTACTTCTTTGAGAATTTTGGATTAGTCTAGAATTCTAGATGCATAAGTGTAATTCATGGTCATTCGTCACAAGCTGGTAGTATCTAACTGGCGGAGATATTACGACGCAGTCAATGGCAATCAGTGTTGGTGTCATGGCTATTGCAAAAATTTTCAATCATAAAATAATTTAAATAGGTATATAGGCTACACTCTAACTTATATGTATTAATTAGCTATTAAGAATTCTTCAAGTGTAGGTGCTGGGAATTCTACAATGTTACAGGTTAGATAATAAGTACTATACTCATGATCAAATTGACACTTCTTTTAATTAATCTAATCTATTCTAATTGAACCTAGTACAAATAGATTGATATGCTCCAATTTACATTTTATATAGCGTAGTGGTGCCTACTAAACTAGAGGGCGTAAGCATACTTCAGGGGAAAGATTAAGACACTACCAAAATAAAAACACGAAAAATCAGTAGGGTACAATTAAAACTTCCTTCTAAAAAAGCTAGCGCAACGTAAAAAAAATCTTAATAAATAAATAAATAATAATAAAATGGAAAGATAAAAAGTAATTATTTGCTGGAATTCTGGGTAAAAATGGGGTTTAATGAAGTGTAGAGGAAATTTATAATGAAATGTGTTTTGAAGTAACAAAATAATTGCGCAAATTATTAAATGATTCTTTAACAAATAAAATAACAGCATATACCCATGCTTTGAACAAAGGTTTTCTGTTTCATCTGAATTATCTAAGTACTTTTTTTAGCAATAATTGAAGATTTTTTCAAATCAGTTCTACCCATCAACGTTACTTGTTTGAAATTAAATTTTTCAAAATGATGAATTAAATATAATGTAATCAATGTCCACACCAAATTTCATGATTACTGCTTAAATATTACGCATTTTAGACCCATTTAATCTCCGAAAATGCAACACAATAGGATTTACTAGACGTACTATCCAGCTGATCTGGACCAGAAACAATAGGGTTTATTCTTGTATACATCTGAATAAGTGCACAAAATTTCATGACTATCGGATGGAAATTGCGACCTATACTGAGTGAAACTGAAATCTGCTCGCTCATACATTTATAAAGTAATATAGTATGAATTTCAGCTAATAATGCCAAAACATTCTTGGATTCATGAGATGAAAAACAATCCCACTCTCAACTCAATACCAGACTGACTCTAATATATAGATTTGCCATGAAAACTGACGCAACACACCTGCCTGAAACACTGCAGGAAGAACCAATCGAACTAAAAAATGAATAATTAATATTTTTTTATGTGTAAACATTTTAGCGTTTGGTCTATGGTAGGGGTTAAATGAGAATTACGATTGTCAGTGTGGAATACCTTGTCGTGAGAGATATTCACACTAGAAGGTCTTCAACAGTATTTGCGTGTTCTGCCACTTCATACGATTAAGTATGGGAGAGCCAAATCCTCGGCAAACACTGGTGATTTTTGAGCCGGTTCTGAGAGTTTATATACCGGATTTGGTACACGCACACAGACACACATGCATACGTATGTATACGTAATTATGTCATGCGTTACGTCGTTTCTTGTCTCCGTTGAGATGATAAGAAACGACGCAGTGCGTTTGGTACCGAGTCGTGACATTACCGAGATCGTTATCAGGTAATTGATCTCGACTCGTACGATGTATCTTACCTGTACGTACGTACAGGTACGAACATACAAATGCACCAGTGTAAGTTGGTTTAACGTCATAGAGACGATTATTGCCAGCCTTTGGGCGGCGACTGTCGTCGAAGGGTGCGAGCCCCTATAACCTCATATGAGTAATGTCCCCACAGTCAGATTTGCGTAACTGTAACTCTTACAATTGTAACTCTTGTTTGGGTGTGTTACATGACATGCAGGTGTGTGGTTGGGTGTATGCACAATTTGTTGGGCACGCACACAATCACACCATTATTTTGTTTACACATCAATCCTTCATGAGTATAGCCCATGCTTACACCTTTTTTTGAACTATGAGATACCTGCGCATTCTCCCTTTATAAAAATACTAGCTGCATTAGTCACCCTTCGGACAGCTGTGAAATACTAACAGCTAACAGAAGTGTTCCAGAACAACAACTTTCAGTGAAAACTTTCGAACTTAATTTTATTACAGCTCTCAGTTTTTTCAGTTTTCACTTCTCAGAACTAACACTAAAATGGTAAAGTGGAAATCCGAACTAACTTTTTAAATATGTTTTGGTCTAAAAACGAGTTTTTAAAAGATAAGCTTTTATTTTATTTTATTTTATTTTTTGCTTTCACTTCATGTGAAATATACATTATTTTGTTGCTGAGGTTGACTGCTGTATTAGTATAATATTTTAAAATCACTGCAGTGAGTAGAGTACAAGCTTATAATAAAACAAGTCCTGAGCTAAAACAATTAATGAAAGTTTCCAAACTCAATTGAAACTCTTATTTGTTTGAGTTTTCACTTCTAAAAACTGATACTAACACAAAAATTATTAAGTAGAAAAAACTAGGATGTAATTTTGAAAAGAACAGGTTTAGAACTGAAACTTCCCAACTTAATTACAGTTTCAAAATGAAACTTTGCTCTACAAGGGCCAAAATTTTTCAAAAATCTGTTAAGTGGAAGAGGCGTGATGCAACAAAGAAAAGAAACTTCAATTTATAATATAAAAAAGAAAATATATTAATTGAGTTTGAAATTAATATGTGTATACTACACTTGTATATTCTTATCATATGGGTATAGGTGAGTGCAAAAGCAGATTCAAGCAAATTTTCTCATCTTTCTAGCAATGCTAATCCCAGCTCTCCACATAACATAGTGGCTATGAAATCATTGAGTGAAAAAGAAAAGGTTTGTAGATTCCAAAAACTAGCTGATTTTCAATAAATTTGCGTTTTTTTTTTGTTCGTTTATTTTTAAACAGTCAAAAATAATTTAAAAATTACTCTGAAATTTCATAAATTTCTTCTTTTTTTACAGCTACAAAAATTCGATCTCTATAGTTTAAATAGACACTGAAGAATCATTGAGTGAAAGTGAAAGGAGACAGGTTGGTTTCAAAATTGAAATTTTGTGGCAACTTGACAATCAGTTTTTCAAAAATTCAGTGTGTACAGAAATTTCATAACGTTTTATAAGACATGTGCGCTTGTGCAGTTAAGGCAGTGATTTAAGTAATAATCTCACCAAGTCAGAAGCTGTCCATGTACAAAATTTTACGTTTTATATGCTTTTATTGCAGTTAATAAACCAAACACAATGTGACGTGGTTCTTGTATCAACATCTGGAGGTACTAAAATTGGGTTTTGTTGTTATCATAATTATATCACTTATCAATGTGATTGCTTTTTCAACACAAATTTCTTCTTCGTTTACAAACTGTTTATACAGTGTCGTAGTAGCGATGCTGTTCTCCACTGCAGGGTAGTCACTTTTGAATCCCCAATGTCATGTTTCTTTTTCTGTTATGTAGGTTTTCAAAGAAAGTCTATATGTTAAAATTGATCTGGTGTTGATACCTAGGGTTGGGAGTAGGTTAGTTTTTTGTCTCATAACCCCAGAAAACCTACAGGTATTGGTTGAAATTCATATAATATATGTATATATATAATACATTTCTTTTTAAGACTTCTGAAACTGTAATTAAGTTGGGAAGTTTCAGTTCTAGACCAGTTCTTTTCAAAATTACTTCTTGGTTCTACTTAATTGTTTTTGTATCAGTGTCTGTTCTGAGAAGCAAAAACTCAAACAAATGAGAACTTTAATAAAGTTTAACAGTTTTCATGAAATGTTTTAGTTTGAGATCTGTTACCTATATTTAAATTTGGTTTTCATTTCCACTTTACCATTGAAAATTTATCAGATAGTTATGAAATTCAGTACATTTATTTGTATCTAGACAAGAAAAAACCCCATTATTTTTGGTCTAGATCAGCTGTATGGAACATCCTGTACATACTATTATGTTGCATTTTTGAAGCTTAAATAGTTCTAAAATGCATAATTTATAACTAATAGTCACAAAATTTGGTAGAAATATTGCATAACTTTATTTATTTATTTATTTATATATTTATTTATTTATTTATTTATTTATTCAATATTTTTTTGTTTAAGAAAAAGTACATTTTCTAGTGTATCTCACTGCACTGTTTTTTTTTTTTTTAAATATTTATTTAGGAGTTTTGAATATGGGATATTGGTGGGAGGAGTTTAACCTTCTTTTAATAGCATACGTACTTATTTTTATAAATTCATTTTTATTTAACTTATTTACATTATAGTAAAATCTCCAACTTCAAGTAGGTTGGTGTATACTAATAGTGTCTACTGATGGTGTATACTTATGAGTGTAGCTGATACAATATACAAAAATATTTGTTTTTAAGTTGGGTGTTGCAAAACATACCAAAATTAATTCAGTCACACAAGTGACAATCACAGACTGTCAAAAGTAGGTAGGTAAGGTTGCCAAAATTGTACCATTTCCTAAATTGTATCATTGCTGATATTTAAAAAATGGGAAAGTCAATTACTGATCCTTGTGGTGAATAATGAAACTAAATACAAATAACCACTAAGAAACCAAAAAGTTTCTCAACATACTCATTTCTGCCTACTTTACAAGATTAAGAAAAAAAGTATACCAAGTACAAATAATTTATTCATATTGTTCTAAAAAGCTGACTTGAAAAAAAATTTTCAGTTTTCAAAATTGTTAATTTAGTTAAATTTACAACCTTCTTCATCATATTTTCAGAAAATTTTAATTAAAATCAAAGTTTGAAAATGGAAAATTTTAGTTTTATTAAAAGTGAACACTGTTTCCTAAATTGTATTACTGATGAGTTTCTTAAATCGTACCAGTTTTATAATGGAACTGAATTCTGTTCCCTAAATTGTACCACTGATAAGAGGGATGAATATTCTAAATCATACCACTTTTTATGGTTAAATGTTTCAAAACATTTTGACAAGTCCATTGAAATTTATTTATGAAAAAATCCCTAAAAATATGGATAAAAATAAAAATAAAATAAAACTAACATCAAAAACAATAAAATAAGCTATAAAAATGACAAAATTATAACAGGTACTATTTAGGAAACTGAATGTAAGAAACTAGTTGCCTAAATTGTACAATTTGAAGTTTGTTGATAAAATTAACTGTAATTGTGATAATATTTAAGTGAGGCTGAAGTGAATGAAAATATAATACAAGTAAGGATATAAAAATCGGAAAATATATCATTGGGGATTTGAAAAATATTATTTTTCAAATAATTATGGGCGGCTGGAGTGAAATGTGGTACAATTTCGGCAACCTTACCCAAAAAATTCATAATATGAAATTTGACTAACTAGTGCAAACTTACCCAATGAAATTTATTGTCTTTTACTTTGTAGATACTGAGCAACTTTGAACATTACAACTCATTATATATTTACAATGAACTTACGGGTACGTATTTTTTAGCCGAAATTGTCTTTCCTCAGACCAAATTTTTAATCAACTTTTTTTTTGCTTATTTTCATCATCATTTTAGCCTGAAATATTTTATTGATAAATTATACGCTATTTAAAAAACAAATGATGGATCTATTATTTAAAACTGGCTATTTCAATATTGCAGGATTATGTGTATAGTTCATTACCAACATTTCTTCCTCCTTTTCCAACAAAAAATGAAAAAGTAAAAGTAAACTATTATTACACCTAATATTCTGAAATTACACTAATCGAATTGATTTTTGACTAATCGAAAAAGTTATTCACCAAAATATGTTTCGATAAGTAAAACTTATTTCAGGAACAAGAATTTAAAAAGAATATTAAAATAGAATGATTTATGTGAGTCTATGCCTCCGTATAAGTGTACCATGCAGGGGTTTTCAAACGCAAAATATCTGAATACCACTTGAATGCATGAATAAATAAAAGAATTATTTTATTTTATTTTATAATTGAAATTGAAATTAAATTGAAAATTATTTAATATATTTAAAAGACGAAAAGACCCTAAAAATTTTATTTAATATAAATGGTTTATTTTTGTATTAAAATTATTTGGGATAGTTAAATATTTAAATATTATATTTTAAATTTAAAAAAAAAATTATTTTTATTAAATAATAAATAATATATTTATATAAATTACTTCGAAATCTGTTTGTGATAAAAGAAAATTCTTATCCCAAATTCAGCCTAAAAAGTGCATCTGAATTATGACCCAGTTGCTTGAAAACGGGGTATTAAGATTAAGAGGGGTGGATATGATAGAAAATGATTGATATAATTTTCAAATTTCACCAAATTTTTTTATGTAGATATATAATTGTACAACCCCTGAAGAGTCGCATCCACAACTTCTGCTTACAGAATGAATAAAGAAAAAAAGTAAAAAATATCTCTTCCACATGTAAATAAAGAAAAAAAAAGAAAAAATTTATCTCCTCCTCTTTTTTCTCTTTCTTTCATTCTTTTTATTTTATCAACTGTTTTGACCAAGCATGATAAAAATAAAAAAATCTTTTGTGTTTCTCTTTTTCATTCTTTCTGACGTATCCCCATCGAATTTAAGGGAATAATTATGCTGGACTAATTTTGTCAAAATAATGTTATGGAATTAATTTTGCCGAATGAATTTCCCAACCTTTACTTTATTATAGTTATGATAGTACATATTTATATTATATACTTAGTCAGTAAAATTAGCATCAAAATAGGCTTAGAAATTAAAAGTAACAAAGGGTTTTACACCGGCCTGAATAAGTAATAAAATTGTTTAACTGCCATACCCTATACTTCCACCTAAAGTGGTTCCAAAGTGTGACCACGATTACTTTTTTCATGTTACTTCGAATAACTAAGTAGCATACAGTAAAAGTACTGCGTATATAAAAATATTTTACATAAAATTTAAGACAAAAAGTTTCAATTTGTTTCTATCATAACTCTCATAGGGGGCTGAGAGACAGAGGGGTAAAAAAAGGGTATTCTTTTTCAAAATTGTAATAATCTACATTATTTTCTAATTAGGAAACTGAAAATTGATATAGGCGTAAGATGGCCAAAGAAATTAGAATATAGATATTTTTCATCATTGTGTAGGCTATAGGCTAGGTCATATCTCAAACCTGTCTACTGTATACATGGTGTCCCAGATAATTAAAATGAACATTCAGAAAAATAATGAAAAAAACTAAAGTTTTTACCTGATTTTTCTGATATGTACCTATTATAATTTTCTTTGTTTAGGACAATATGTATATATAGGTCTGAGGTACGTATGATGCACAGTTCACATAATAATGAAAAATACCAGTACACTATTTGGAACTGTCTATTTTCCAAACATGTTCCACACCACACTTTTTTTAGTGAGTACGCATGAGCAGTATGCAATAGAACAAATGTTGGCAAAATGCATGAATGTAGTGGTGAACTTATTTTCACACACTGCTTCGAAATTGGTTACAATTTGTGTACAGGTCTGAAAATTGTGCATTCTGTAAACATGTTTCAGGGTAACTTTTCCAGGTTTATAATAGTAATTTTTTTTATAAAGTAGAATTACATCTAACGCAGTCACTGGCAAAAATACATTTTGATATTAATGTGAAAATCAATACTGTTTGGTTCTCATTAATTAAACTGTGGAATAAATGATATTAAATGAATGTTGATTTCATAAGTACTTATCCTTAAGCCTAATATGAAATTGATTGAAATCAAATGGAAAGTGAAGAGTTTTCGACAGCCCATCTAAGGAATTTAAACATTCTTAGCAAAATAAAACCCCCTAATGTTTTGAATGGATGTAATGATGCTATGTATTTTCAGGTTATCAAATTCATGTTAAATTTACCAAAAATTGCATCAGGGAAATATTTAATATGAAGGGATCTACATATTTGCTTCATTCAAAAATCTTGCATTATATATTTATAACATGATTTGGAAGGCATTTCTATCAGCGACTGCGTTAGTTGTAATTCCACTTTGTAAAAAAATTACTATTATAAAACCAGGAAAACTTGTTTTCAACATTTTATTTCTATTATGTTTCATATCCCTACACGCAGTTGGTTTCATTTTTTTCTCAAAAATTTAATTATTTCATATGAGCTCTCATTTGAGCATATACTGAACAATTTTTGCGGATCAGTTGTACCACCCAATGAATTTATTCATGTGCAGATTTATGAGACACTGAATTTCATGCCTCTGTAATAATTATTATATTTTCTGGAATTTTGTATTTAATTATTTTTCTTTTAGAAATAAAAATTGGTGCCCCTCGGAAAAATCCATACCACTTAGCACAGATTAGCAATTTAGTACATTTATGTCTTTGTGAATTTATTTGCAACACCTCGCACCTTAATGTAATTTTAATTCTATAAAAAATGTTCAATATGAAGTTAAATCTCTGGAAGTTTCGCAAAAAATTGTTTCATTGGGAGGACTCGACGGTGCAGGAGTTTGAGAATCTTTGCATTATACTATGTCCCTCATACTTCGAAAAAATTAAAAATTAAAAAGTTTCTCTTCTACTGTGGGTTATTCCTAATAAACCCACTTTCAGCTAATTTTTGTGATTGAAAATACGAAGACAAGCTCACTATAGGGTGCAATCTTGGACCATCATTTCACTCTCTTGCTCCACTATTCAGCCAGTTTCCTATACAGGGTCTTCTCGTGGAGTATAGTGAGGGTTTGTCCGGAATCCCGACTCGATCTCAGTGGGTGAAATGGTGATTTAGGAGGCAAAATTGTGTAATTGATGAGCTTTCTTTCTTTTTTGCTTGTTAATTTTTCTGTTTTTTCAGAAGTTCGTAATTTTACTGTAAAAACGTCGTCTAAATTGCGAATTTTACCCTTCTTGGCTGAACTGCTTCGAGAAGCCGCTGTTATTTTGAGCTTGTAAAATTTCGTCATTTCAGTTCAACGTACAAAGGACATACATACAGGTACGTAAAATTGTCTTACCTGAACCACAATTCGTAGACCTCCTTGGGCAGAGCGGACAGCAAACAGGACTAGATCCGAGACGGCCAGACTGAATAAGTAAAAATTGGTGGCCGTGTGCATGTACTTGTTGTAGAAAATCACAATGCAAGTACTCACGTTTCCGATGACTCCAGTAATGAATATTATGGAGTAGAATAGCGTCATCGGCACAATCAATACAACGAGTCTCGACCCTCGTCCGCCAGAAAAGTCAGATTTGCAGCCAATTCACTGCCACTGGTGGCCGAAAAGTTGCCGGTCTCCAAAAGTGTTGCGTTGCGAGAAGACATCGTTTGATGGGCCAAAACAAAAATTTTTAAAATTTTTAAATAAATAAAAAATTCAAATAAATGCTACTTAAACTAATTCTGCATTTTTCGTTCAATTTCACGACACTATATTTTGGTTGGAAAAATCGCGAACAAATCGCACGTATTCAAGCTCGTCACGATGTTAAACATAAGAAAACATGTAAGTAACTTTTTTTTGGTACACTCGAAAAATAATGAAGCGATGATCGATAATCGATAACTACAAAAATCTATCAAACGATAAACTATCACAAAAAATGGTACAAACACGCGGAACAATGAATTCGCAGAATTGGTGCAATGTCATTTTCGCACTATTTCGAGAGTTTTTTTTTTTTTTTCTTTCTTTGTTTCTTTATTTTTAGCACCAAAATCGCATGATAGATTGACCAAACATGTTAAAAGATAATTTTATAATAATGTTAAATATCGATTTTTAATTAACGTTTTCGAAAACACTAAAACCGGGTTACGAGGGGAAAAACAAAACGTTTACGTTTTTCAATGCAGCCTGTCAATGACTATAAGTATACGTGAGTTTAATAGTCTTTAAATCTGATGCAAAAAATAAAAATAAAAACTGATGTTTAACGCCGGTTATTACTGAATCGAAGAGCAAAAAAAAAAATCCAGCTTTCCTTCGATTTTCACGAACTGGTTTATTGAATGCGACTTGAATTCATGTGAGGCGGACGTTACAAACGGTACCTGAACCGTATTTTTATTTTATTTTTTAAATCTTCATCAACACTTTACACTTTTTTTCTATCTGTTGCATCGTCTCCATTAATATGTTGTCCATCCGATGAGCGAGCCATGCTTTTCCTGCAATCAAGAATGCAAATGCATAATTATTAGACTAGGTATCATATAGTTACCTACCTACTCTTTTTCTAAGCAAGTAAGTATAATAGTATTAAATGGTTAGGGACTTTTTTTCCAAAACACCATTCCAAATTTTTTTTCACCAAAATAGTTGTTTCAGAAATATTTCGCCTAATTCCACATTAATTATACAAAAAAAAATCCAATAATTTTTTTTTCCAAAAAATTTAATTTAAAATTTATTTGTAGATACTGTTGCATGAGTAATTCACTGTTTGAATTATCTCAACAAATAAGATAATTTCTGAACATTATTTTTTATTAATATTGAACTTCAAATTATTACAAACACATTTAGACTCTAACTTATATATACTTTAATAATGATGCCTGATATCCATAACATCGAGTATGGACCTTAACGTTTCTACTCTACTTCTAGTTCAGGAATGAATATGTCTTCAAATAGAAGACAAGACATCACCTTCGTTTCCTTTGTTCCAATCAAAAATGGCCGACCAAAAAGGTGGTGTGACATGGAACATCCGCCAAATTGATGACACTTTATTGTCAGCATATCTGGTGATGTTCGTCTGTGGGAAGCTAGGTATCATGCAGACAGCTATTATTTCAAGAATTAGGAATAATAGTTGTCTATATTTTGTTCGACACGTTTTTTGTATAAACTGAATCGTCTGCAAAAATGGGACAGAACAGATACAAAAAAAAAAAAAAAAAAAACAATTCTAGTATTTTTTATAAAAACAATATTTCGCTTTTATACCTTCCACAGCGTATATAGAAAATTATTTTCAAATTTTAAATACTGAAATTTCCAGAAATTTACTCCATGTACCTAACCTATACGAATATTTTGAAATAAAAAATAAAAAATTCGTGGGAAGCCAGCCGCAAAAGCTACAGGCAGATCTTCAGTTTTATCACCACTTTACTGCCCTCATTAATGGAGT
>WOFM01002200.1:0-68244 GCA_011428145.1 Ericerus pela
ATATAAAACATATAAACACTCTTTACCGCTGTTTCAAATTCACTCTTTGGTAAATTTCCCAACATCATTCTTTTTAATACTTTCTGGATAGTATTGATTTTTCCAACCAATCACTTGTGAATTACCCATCAAAAAGAAATTTTCCAATCACGGAATTGAAACTACAGTTTTAAATAAAAATTTTTTCAAATTAAAAATTTTATTTTCCCGAAAGAAAAAATAATTTGTAATTTGTACGACGAAAAACGCAAACTCCGCAAATCAAATCAAAATTCAATATTTTCCAACAAAAACCAAAAATACAGAAAAAGTACTAGTACGATCTTGTTGTTCAAAATAGATGTAAAAACTCAAGATAACTACACTACTTTACTCAAAAAAATTTGAACGTGCTAAATTTACGTACAAAGGTTCAACCAATCACGAAGGAAAGAAAAGACAAACTGATTTTCGATTAAAATTTTAAGATAAAATACACATTATTTTTTCCCTTTTTCTAATTTTTTCTCCCTAAAAAATGATGTCAACCTAACGTCAGCTTTTTTATTTCCAATAATTAATTAAATAATTAATTATTCCTGGTACAAAACCGTTTATTCCATCTCTTCAAAATTAATATTTAAAAAATTTCTATCCCAATGTATTGTCATACTTTCAATTTTATGTTTCAGGTGGATTTTCATACAAATCTTTTCAATCATTTTTTTGTATAAAATTACAAACGGATTAAAAATAAGCAATCAGCTAAAGTGCCTAATTCAATATTCACAGCATCGACCTGAGCCTATTACGAAGAATATAAACATTTACATATATATCAGGAAACTGTTCCAATAATTTATACAGTTCAATTGAATTTAATAAATTCCGCTGAATTCATCCGAACCAATATTTATTCGCATTCAACTATAAAATGCGATTGGGTTGACGTAACATGCAGATTACACCTTGTCAGCAAAAAATACAAAATTCTCTTTGAATTGCTGATTCGCTCTAACTTATCAACTGTTCAAGATTTTTATTCCCAACCTCATGATTTACGAATAAAAAGAGATACCGCCTTAAACAAATTAAGAGATTTTTTCGGAGATCTTCTTTCTATTTGTTGCAGAGTTTTAACCTACAAAGATAGAGAATCCCTTTTAGAAAATGAAACCTTATGAAATTTCAATATGATGTTTTAAAAGAAATAGTCATATCAGACCATTCAGACTTATTAAATATCAGTGGAAATATCAAATCCATATCCAAATATTTCCAACATTTCTATGATGACTATCTCACAGCAAGAAAAATACTTGACGTTACACAGTTAAAATACAAAAAAGAATCATTGATTTTAAGTGAAATTACAAACTACAAGAATTCAATTCAAATATATTACGACTCGTATATTCTCCATTCCATGAAAATAAAATGTATCCTTAATTTTTGTAAAGATCATCATTTACTCTCAATTGTTGTATCTAACAACACCCTTTATGAACATCTATTAAAACTACCCCCCTCTTGTTAAAAAACAAGCTTGAACTGACAATTCCCATTGAAGACCTTATGACTTACTATCATATGGATCTTATTAATTGTAATATATACGACGATATCCTGGAAATAGAAATAAAAATCACTGTAAAACAAGCAAATTCTGATTATCGACCTTATAAATTTATTCCCTTAACCTTTAAATCCCTTAACTTTGCTCTTAGGAGCAAGAACCATCAATTATTATTCATAATTCCGATGATGAATCAGTACGATACATCACAGGAACAGACTTACATTATTGTAACCCAGAAAAACAATTATGTTATCTACCAGATAACAGAGGATCTGATAAAGTTTCATCATGTGCGAAAACTTTATTTCTATGTAAACCTTATAATGACATTCTTAAATCATTTTCTTTCCGCTGTGAAACAAATCATGGATATACAATAGTTCACCAATTCGCTGAAAACAAGTTTGCAATTACCAATCCTTTATATCTATTTGCCACTTATACTCTATCTTTCAAATCTGTAGGAATTTCAACAATATCATTATATCCTGGAACAATTCTCTTAACAGTTCCATGTCATGTCCAAATTGAATAAAAATGGGAAAATGATTTCTCTGAAACCATTATTCCAAGAGAATTTCCATGCCTCCAAGATATGCCCAATGATGTTCATATCGAGCATCATATTCCTTTCCTATGGACTAAATATGATGTAATTGATTCTGATATCAAAAGAACAATAACATTACCAAGCATACATGCTTACAACCCCAATTAGACTATGTTCATTCCACACTTCTCTCCTATCAATTCTACTAATGAAATCAAAGAAAAATTAGACAAATTTGAAATTAAATTCAATAATATTGGAGATCGAAACTCAGTTTCATTAATTACTATTATTATACTAATTTGGTTATGTTTTATTACACTCACTGTAATTTATTTTTTTCTTATATTTTTATACACTTAGGAAAACCATTAGAAAGTAAACATATTGCGCAACTATTCTATGAATTGACAAGTCCCGTAGAAAATAATATGGACAAAAATTATGAAAATGTCAATTTGAAAAAGATAATTTAAAATAAGTTTTATAAATTTTGAACTATGATATAGATATCAATTGAATGAATATTATGTTATATAAATAATAATGTTTTATGAATATTGTGGCGACGGGTGGTCGATGACGAACGAGTGTGTCTTACACACTCGTCAACCACCTAGCGGGCCAGCGGGGTAAAACCCGCAAACAACCTTTTTGCGCTCACGGCTATATATTTCGTCTATATAGCTTAATTGTTTACTGGGCTCGGCCCGCACATACAACTACACGTATACGCAACCGACCTGATAGGTGTTTGTGTGGTGTCGTGTTTATATACGCACACACCCACAAGTGGTGACCTCCGACGTAAGTATTGTTTTTGTTGTTGACGTTTACCGTCGACGGGGGAAGGAACCGTCACCTCCTTCCCCACCCGCTTCCGACTAGCTCGGAAACAACCAATCGGCTCTTACCAGCTGATTTTCCCTAACCACGCCCCTTCTTCAAACGTTGACATACCTGCCAACAACCGAAGAAGGAACTCAGTCGGCTCTCGTCAGCCGACGGAGAAGGTTCTCCTTCTCCTACCCCTTTCCCTTGTTGCTCGTTGGTACTTAAGTACCGACCAACGTCCAGAAAAATCAGTCGGCACCCAGCTGCCGACGGAGAAGGTTCTCCTTCTCCTTCCCTTTCCATTTACCTAACGTTCCACTTTTCCCTCTTCTCTTCCCAGGCTCGACGTCAGTACGCAAGTACCGACCAGCCATCCCAAAGAGAAACAAACAGTCGGCAATCAGCTGCCGACGAGGAAAGTGCAAACTTAGCCTCTGTTTTCAACCACCTCCATGGCCTCCAAATTAACCCCGTCGTCTCTCGACGACCTGGTTCTCCCGCTGACGCCTACAAAGGCCACAGTCAGCAATCCTTCCAGGAGGACGGAGAACCAGCCCAACCCCACGTCTGCCATCCACTCAACGCCGCATGTCAGCATGCGTTCGTCGACTGTACCGACGAACTTGGCGATCCCGCAGTCCTCTACGCTTGTAAATTTAGGCCCATTCCTCGACAATTACCTCCCGGGCGAAGAACTTTCGGTCAACCAGCACCAGCCAGTTGACAGTTCCACGCTGAGGTTGTCCCCAATCCTCAATCGGCAATTGCACCGGCAGGAAGCAAATTCCGCCGCGACTACCGCCTCTCCCTCCTTACAAGCTCACCCACCACGGTTATTAACAGGCCTACCCCCGTTCAACGCCGAGAATGTGCGGCTCTGGCTACAGCAGATCGAGAATCTTGCTCGCGCCAGCGGCAATACCAGCGAGTCTCAGCTCTACCTGGCGATCTCCGGCCACTTGCCGACCCAGGTAGCCAATGCTGTGTCGGAATTACTTTACAGTTCCGACAACTCGCTGCACACTTGGTCGGACCTCCGAAACCAGATCCAACAGGAGTTTTCCCCTTCCTCCTACACCCGGATTAGAACACTGTTGGAAAACACCCATCGTCAACCTTCCGAGAGGCCCTCGGCGTACCATCGCCGCCTCGTCACCCTAAACGAAGGAAGAGTAAACAACGACGTCCTCCGCAACCTCCTTTTCCAATCCCTCCCGGTCAATATCCGTCAAACATTGGCCATGACTAAGCCCGCAACCTCTCGACAGGCAGCGCTCGAAGCTGATGAGGCAATAGCTCTCGAGCAAACCTTTCCGTCGACATCCCCTGCAACCAGCACCATCTCCGCTATCGCAACTCCCGCGGCACCACCATCGACAGCACCAACGGCTAATTCCTCGGAACTAGCTACCATTACCCAGCTGCTTCAACAGCTCTTGGCTGGAAAACAGGTGAGTTCTGTCGACCCCCCAAAAAATCCCGCCCCGTTCCCTGAACATAGGCGTTCGCGTTCACGCGATGCCAGGTCCAGAGAAAGATCGCGCTCTCGTGACTCTAGCTCCGGTCGTTCGAAACCACGGACGACGCTACGAGTCATCGATGGTAAGAGACCAGTAAATACCCGCTCTCCCTCCGGTTCCCGTGATGGCTACTGTTGGTACCACCAACAGTTCGGAAGGAAATCGCGCAACTGCTCTGACCCCCCATGTTCATGGTGGGACAAACCCCAAAATCGCGACCGCCGCAATTCCAAATCCCCTACCCGTTTGGGAAACGAGTAAACGAGTCAGTCAAGACGGCACTCCCACTCGTTTTCAATTCAGTCCGTCTATTCGTGGAAGATCTGCTTAGCGAGCATCACTTCCTGGTTGACACTGGCGCGGAGATATCGGCTATACCTCCAACCGCTGAAGACCGGAAATGCAAAGCTAAGCTCCAAATCTACGCTGCGAACCAAACTCCAATTAAAACTTACGGAGTTAAGCTGGTGCAGGTAGATTTCGGCCTTCGTCGCGAATTCAAGTGGGCCTTCATCATCGCCGATATTGCTGATCCCATCATCGGAGCAGACTTCCTCAGCCACTACCAACTGCTTCCCGATGTCAGGGAAGGGCACCTCCTTGATAAGACCACTGGACTTGCCGTTGTAGGTAAACCCCGACCCATCAACTATCCCCCGGAGATTTGCCTGACCATCGCCCACTCAAATAGTCGATTCCAAAAAATCCTCGACAAATTTCCCGGCGTAACCGGTAAAGAAGGCTTACGCCCGAGGATTTCCCCTACCGAAGTCACCCACGATATCAAAACTGTAGGTCAACCGGTGTTTTGCCGTGCCCGTCGTCTACATCCCGAGAAGCTAAAGGCAGCCCGCCTTTCCTTCCAAACCATGCTCGAACGTGGTGACTGCCAACCCTCCAAAAGTGCCTGGTCATCCCCCTTGCATATGCACATGAAACCCGACAAAACATGGCGCATGCTTGGTGACTACAGAGCACTCAACGCACGAACTATCCCCGACAAGTACCCTGTCCCGAATATTATGGATTTCCACGCCAGACTAGCTGGTGCCAAACTATTCACCAAATTAGATCTCGTGCGGGCGTTTAACCAAGTCCCGATGACCGAAGAACACATCCCCAAGACAGCCGTCATAACCCCCTTCGGTCTCTACGAATTTCCCTATATGCCCTTCGGACTTCGAAACGCCGCCCAAACCTTCCAACGGTACATTGATGGATTGTTGCGAGACATCGACTACGCTTACGCATATATCGATGACACCCTCATTACCGCCTCCAACCCCGATGAGCTTGAAGAACGTGTTACCGAGGTCATACGGCGTATCTACAACGCTGGCCTCACTATCAACGGTAACAAGTCCGAACATGAACGTGAAGAGCTCACCTTCCTTGGCCATCGAGTCAACAGCTCAGGTATCAAACCTACCCCTGAACGTGTCCAAGCTGTACTCGATTTCCCACTACCCAAAACCATTCATGACCTTAGGCGCTTTCTCGGAATGGTGAATTTCTACCGGCGTACAATTAAACATTGCGCTCACATTCAGAGTAAACTTTTCGCGCTTATCCACTCCAACAAAAAACGTGACAAAACCCCGATAATTTGGACTGACACTGCCGAAACCGCCTTCCGCGACTTAAAGCAGGCGTTAGCGAATGCTGCTCTTTTGGCGCATCCCGACGAGTCCAAGCAACTCGTCTAGGCAACCGACGCGTCTAACCACGCGATTGGGGCTACCCTCTATCAACACGGTGCCGGATCGCTAGAGCCTTTGGCATTCTTTTCCCGCAAATTATCAGACACCGAACGCCGATATCCGACATACGACCGCGAATTACTCGCTGTTTTTGCGGCGGTGAAGCACTTCCGTAACCTGGTTGAAGGGCGTGTTTTCTCCGTCTATACGGACCACAAGCCCCTCACGACTGCCCTGTTTCAGGCGTGCGAGAAAGCTTCACCACGCCAGCAAAATCAACTTGAGTATATCTCGCAGTTCACCACGGATATCCGCTACATCAAAGGAGAGGACAACATAGCCGCTGATTATTTGTCACGTATATCAATCTCCGCCATTACCTCTCCCTGTGTTGTGCCATACAATGAAATGGCCCTTTGCCAACAACACGACACTCAACTCGCCCAATACCTTGCAGACCCCAACTCTGCCCTCATCCTCGAATCGTTCAGAGTACCCGGACACACGTTACTTTTAACGTGCGACACGTCCACGGGGAAAAAACGACCCTTCGTACCCGCCAAATATCGGAGAATCATCTTCGATTCAATTCACAGGCTCTCGCACCCGAGTGGCCGGACAACTGCCCGTCTGATTGCTAATCGATTCATTTGGCCTGGCCTACGATCTGACTGCCTACGTTGGTCGAAAGAGTGCACCGCATGCCAACAAGCTAAAATCGGTAGACACACCAAAGCCCCTCTCCAAGCTTTCCGCCCTACCGATCGCTTAAAGCATGTGCACATCGATATCGTGGGTCCGTTGCCGACGGTTAGCGGTCCTCGTCATTGTCTGACAATGATTAAACGCGCAACACAATGGCCTCACGCCATCATGACAACGGATATTTCCGCGGATCGAGTGGCAACACACTTCGTCCAACACTTGGTGTCCTCCTTCAGCGTCCCCGAAACTATAACAACGGACCAGGGACGCCAGTTCGAAAGCGCTTTATTCAACTCGGTTGCGCGCCAGTTGGGAATACACAAAATCTCAAATACGGCGTATCACCCCCAATCGAACGGCAAAATAGAGCGCTGGCATCGAACTCTCAAAGCCACCATCATGGCCCGCGAGAACTCCAAAGACTCGCGTGGAGAATGGGCAGCCGATTTGCCTCTCATTCTTCTCGGCCTAAGCTCGACGGTCATCTCCGACCTCGGCGTATCCCCAACCCAACTCCTTTATGGTGAAGAGCTCCGTCTCCCGGCTGAATTCTTTGAAGACAGCCCACCAAGTGTCGTCACTCACACCGACGGCACTAACCTTCCTCAATGCATTCGCGAAAGTGCGAATGCGTTCACTCAAATCACCAGCAACCACGGCGATTCCCCCTCATACGTCCCCGCTGATCTAAAATCAGCCCAAAACGTATGGCTACGCGTCGATACACCTTGTAGGGCACTCGACCCACCGTACTCCGGACCATACAAAGTCCTCAACCGTACGGATAAATGGTTCGAGATTGACATACAAGGACGACACACACGCGTATCAATCGATCGCCTAAAGTCGGCCTATGTCTACACAGACATAGAAGCCAACCCAGATGACTCAACTTCCGTCGATGATCCTTCGGGACCGACAGTTGACTTGTCATCTGAGGTCGTTTTACCTAAAAACGACGACTCACCCCCGAATGCCTCACCCCAACCTTCGACGTCGTCTTCACACATAGACGACACGTTCGATTCTTCCCTGATCGTAAATACACACGATCAAAATAAAGAATCGTCTCCCGAAGCGTTATCGAAGGAAAATACACAATCGCACACCATCGGTCAGTCTTCCAGTCGAACAGCTGACGATATACTCGACGACGAACCAATTGCGATTCCCCTTCCTCTCCTGCACTCGTCCGAGTCAGCTCACGCAACTGACGACAAGTCAAGTGTTGTAGACGACGACGTATTACGAAAATTGTTTCGTGGCGCCACCCAGTCGCATAAATACGACGCGTCTTCCTCCTCGGAAGACGAACAGGCCCCGCCTACAAAACGAACTCGTAATAATGTGCAACAACAGCTGCCGCAACCGCAACTTCGTTCGTGTTTACGAGACGAAAATAAACGGCGGTTACGGTCAAGAAAACGAGTGAAATTCGTGTTTTAGACACTCACTCTTCTCTTGACGTGCTTGGCTGTTATATACTCTTCATCAAATGCTACACAACAGGCGCTTTTAATAATATCTCGCGGAGCGTAATAGACTGGCGATATGTCCCAAGAGCGTCTTTCCCCTAGCATTTTGGATCTTTCCGACGATGAAGAAACAGCCCTTTTAAGGGCTACTCCCCCATTAACAGAGGGTGGTAACAGCGATGAACCGTCGTCTCTTCGTGCAGACGACCATCGCTCCCCCTCTCCCACCTTTTCCTCCACGACGTCACTAGCTGACGTTGCCCTGTCTCCTTCCACCATGGCTACTGCCACCTTTCCACCGGTGAAGCAGAAATCGCCTGTACCCTCTACGTCCGACCAAGTATCGGCGTCACCCATGACGCTTACCTCTGTCGGACCTGCACAAGAGGATACCCGCCGTACTCCTTCTCGAGTACAGCAACGGCGATCAACGCTGAGGCAGAGGGTGGAGTCTGCTGCCAGGGGTCGAGGTGCGCCACTTCGACAATACCGGCCTGCTCCTGGAGCAGCGGCGCGGGGTTCTGAGATCGTACAGCGCGGCCTTGTCCGTAGCTCTCGTTCTCGAATCTTCATTCCGCTCCCTAGGAAGACCGCGTATTTGTTGGAAACGCCACCTCACGCTCGGACCGCTGTACAATTAAGCAATGCGCGGATTGACACCCGCACATTCGCTGAAGTCGTACAGCGCGTTCAATCTAAGAGACCTTCGCCCGGTCCTCAACCGTCTTCCTCGGTAGGACTCCCCTCTGGGGAATTCCCGCCGCTCAAGACGGTTCAACAGATTGAACCGCTTCCCCTCCGGAAGCGCCGAGCGCAAGCGACTGCTACGTTGCGTACCAGCGATTTTAAACGTCCGTCTGCAGCAACAAAGCGGTCCCCCCAACCGTTGACTTCCAAAGTCGCGGAGGCACCAGTAGCCTCATCGTCAGCCCCGAAAGGCAAGTCGCTGTTACTTCGCCCTTCGGTTGTACCGACTACTGCGGAAGAGACAGCGATGGACGTTGACCCGACCCCAATCCCAACCGTCCATCTTCCCTCAAAACCCTAGTCGGTCCCTCAACGCGTACTCTCACCAGTACCTGAAGAGGTTGAACCGACAGAAAGTGTTGCTGTCGATAATAACCCCGTTATCGATTTAATAGCAACACCTTCGCCGGAGAAAGTCCCCGAATCACAGCCTTCCACCTCTTTTGACAAGAGTCCCCCGGCTGTTGATAAACCGGCGAAACGTCCCCGTTTGAACCGTAAGGCAGGGGGCCGCGCCCGGGGTGAAGCTCGCGCCCGCGGTCTCTCTTACATGGAGCTCAAACGGGATGAAAAACGCGGCAAAACCCGTTCCCAAACTCCCGCTTCATTACCGGCTCCCATACAGGAGTCCGCCCCGTCTGTAGTACAGTCCCCTGTACTGCAACTGGTGGTTCCTCCTGTACCGCAGAATCAATCCCTGCAGCCGTGGGAGCAATTCACTGTCGCTGTGCTTGCAGCACACAATGCCCTGTCGCTCGCCCTAGCGACAACCCCGATGCCACTCCCACAAGTTGTAATGCCACCGCCTGGAATTCCCATTCCCCCGCATCTACAACTTGCGGCACCGGTTTATCCTCCGGCCACGGTAATGTCGCCTTTAATGGCGGCACCAGTTACCTACCCGCCACCCCTAATGAGCATTCCCACGTCTCGTCCCCAGACTCCGCTCATAAGGCACCATACTCGAGCTAACCCTATTCCCCAGCCTCGAGCGCCCCGAACACGTCCTTCCCGTCCCACCCTCCCAGCCAACTTCGGCAAGTCCAAACCGAAGAGACCTGGCGGTCCTACTACGTGAACGGTATCCGTGAGCGTAGTAGTGAATGCTGCGCCACACTTGACTGGCGTCACAGGTCACCGTAAGTTTCCTCGGAAACTTACTAGGAGGAGAGTGGTGTGGCGACGGGTGGTCGATGACGAACGAGTGTGTCTTACACACTCGTCGACCACCTAGCGGGCCAGCGGGGTAAAACCCGCAAACAACCTTTTTGCGCTCATGGCTATATATTTCGTCTATATAGCTTAATTGTTTACTGGGCTCGGCCCGCACATACAACTACACGTATACGCAACCGACCTGATAGGTGTTTGTGTGGTGTCGTGTTTATATACGAACAAACCCACAAATATTATGTTAAAAATCATATATTATGTCAAAAGGACCTAACCTATCCTTTATTTCCAAATTCATGTTTTTACCAAACACTGAATTTCAAACTATGGGGGTATTTATATAACGATATTTTTGTATCGTTAAAAATACTTCCTAAATTCATATTACTAATAATCATCATCATCATCATTACTTTCAATCTATTTTGTCTTATTATCCCATTCATAAATACTCACGTCATTTCTAAAAGTCAAGACTTGCTTGATGACATCATTTCCTTCATTAGCAGTTACTGTGTTTACTCATAACGTATGAACTCATTTCTTGTTTATACAATTTTTACAATCTTGCATAGGTACATACTAATTTCTACTAAATTATCTGTGAACTCCCACTTTATGTCATATTTTTAGGAAACCATTCGTCATACATCATGTACATATATTTCTATTAACCAATAAGATTAAAACCCTTCTCCAACACTCTGTAAATTACCTTGAACCTCTTCTTTTTATTTATAATCAAAATACTATATAACCTCATGTTTTGTACTCTTACATTTATTCTAATTCATTCTTTTCTACTTTTGATTACTCTGTCACAAACTAAATAATTCTTTTAATTCTTGATGTTTATTACTGTTAATGTTTTATAAAGTTACCATCAAATACACTCTTTTAACCAACTCATGTACTTGATTGTTTTGTTATAATATATAACCACCGCAATGTGGTATCACCATTGGTTATTGGGAACCTGTTCTGCAAACAGCTATCCCAATGTGTTGTGTATTGTCTGGCTGCTATAGGTACCACAGTAATAAATACAACTGAGGACCTAGACTTCCTGGTGAGAAGTGCTAATAGTGCACTAGAACATATATAATTGACTACATCGATTAATGCACTGTCAACAAAGAATGAAGAATTAACTCAGCTTTGAACCCAAATTGCTCAGCTGACTACAGAAGTAAAAAAGAAGAACAATAAACCAAAAAATAATCGCTCAAAAAGCAAGAGCAATAATGAAAGCACTAAAAGAAATTTAAGGTCCAGAGACAAATATAAAAGTCCTACCAGGGGTCAGATTTCAACTCCTCCTAGAAGAATGTCATCCAAAACTCCAACTCAAAATTGGGATGATGAAACCTGCTTTTTCCACAACAGGTTTGGCACAGAGAGCACCAAGAGTAACAGTTTATGCCAATGGTGAGGGAAACCCTATAAGAAACCTAATCTGTTGAACTAGAATGAGGGGCCACCTATTTGGCTGAAGACCCCTTGGAAAAACACTCATGCTGCCTGTTCATTAAGGATAGGATGAACAGGAGATGATACCTAATTGACTCGAGTGCAGAGAAGAACATATTGTCAGTGAACAAAAATCTGAACATATTTCCTCTAAAATACTACTTCTGGACTGTAAATGGTCAAAACCTTCCAGCTTATGGAATAGAAACAAGCAAAGTAAGCATTGGTTTGCAAAGAGACATGATGTGGTACTTTACAATTGTGGATGTTCCAATTCCAATCCTGGATGCAGATTTTCTCAAATATTTTGCAAAATGCTAATGTACCAACTGGACACAAATATTTCCACTTTCACCAAAGTCAACAAACAATTCTTATGGATTCTGTCTGACTATTCTGGAGTTACATAGCCATCAATTTGCAGTTATCCTACTTACAAACATGATACAGTTCTTTATTTTGAGACTAAAGGACTGCTTTGCCACGAAAGAACCCGCAGGCTACTGCCTGATAAGCTCAAAGAGGCACAAGAATACTATGACCACTCAAAATGTACATGGAGTTCTCCTATCCACATAAATAAAAAAGCAAAAGGAGAGTGGAAAATGGTTGGTGACTACTGGGCCTTAAATACCGAAACAGTTCCTGATTGTTATGCATACCCCAATATTATGGACTTCAATGAAAATATGAAGGGTATAATGATGTTCACAAAAATTAACATCAACTGGGCATTCCAAATTCCAATGGCTGAACAGGACATACCAAATACATTGTACATAACCCCCTTTGGTTTATTCAAATAGCTTTGAACGCCATTTAGACTCTGTAATTCTGCACAAACTCCCAAAGATTTATCAATAAACTGTGTTCTGATTTGCCATTTGCTTATGCATATTTTGATGCCATATACACTTGTTCTGAAGGTGGTGAGCATCAGCATGAAAAGAATGTAAGAACCATTATACAATGTATAAACTCAGATGGCCTTACTATCAATGTAGGAAAAAGTTTATACGGACAAATCAAGATGGACTTTCTCAGATATCAAGTCTCAACCAAATTCATTTCCCCCTTGAAGACCAAGGTTGAGCCAATACTGAATTTCTCAAAGCCCTCAAATGTGGCTGAACTAAGTCCTTTCTTGGGGATAAATGTCTATAGACGTTGCATAAAAAATAGTTGAGTTAACACTTTTAGTAAAATAATAATTTGTATGACATCAGTACATTAAATAATACTTTAAACACTATAAGTTAGGTTTAATATATGGGATTACAACTTTTTAGACAAGACTGTCTATTCACTAGTAGCTCTGTAAGAGAGGCTCTAGGTTCTGTGTAAAGATTCCTTTGAATCGAGGGTTTATAAATACTCGTTTGGGGTATGTATGTGTACGTAATGGATCGGCTAAGTGAAGTAGGGGATTGTTATTATAGGGTTGTGCTGACTTGCGATATACTCAAGGGGCAGTCACAATTAGGTCATGAATATACAGACATTATATCAATATTTGTAAAATTAAATACAGGTAATTTAGTGGTTGTTACAAAGAGCTATAGGACATTTTCATTATTGGTGAATACCTACATTTTTGGTATTTGAAAACGTGTGAACGAATATGTTGGTCATATTTATAAATAGACGAAAATATGCGTTACACAATTCTCCGGGGGGAACAAAAAAATCAGGAAAAAAAAATTTTCCAAAGTCTATCCAACAAGTACAAGTTAAAAGATAATTTCTTATTGAATAAGTATGAATAAAAATTATGTCATATAAAGCAATTATATATACTTAGACAATAGTATTTTGAGAATATACATTATGAACAACAAATTTTTTCTTAAGTATATGAATATTTAATATATCGTATTATTTTGTGTAATTTTTTACAATGCTGTGCTTTTTGCTTCATTAATACAGTTTCGAAAGGGACTTATTTTTAGGTAAATTATAATAAAGATTAAAATGAAAGATACTATGATTAATCACAATAAGAGTATCCCATTAATGAAAGTTAAGTCGTCATTAAAGTTTTGGTTGGGAATTTGGAGTTTAATGGATTTAATTTTGTTCTCCAGGTCGTTCACAGGAGCAGTATGGGGAAAAAAGTTTTTCTATTTAGGATTATAGACTTTCGTAGTTGTGAGGTCTATAGCAAGATCAAAAGCTTCTGTCGACTCAGAAAAATATATCCACAGTAGGGGTAAATGGTTTTCAATTTTGATGGTTTCTTCTAAAGATTCAGAGAGACAAGGGATTTCTATTGGGATAATAATAGTATTTTTATTATTTCCGTTAATATTCTCTATTTGAATATGGCAGGGTACATCGAGAATCAAAGTTCGAGGGGAGTTATTATTGATTTTGAGTTTTTCTGATTTTTTCGTAATAATATTAGTCGTAACGAGGGAATTAAAGTTTACAACAGAAAATTTTGTGTGTCCAATAGGATGTACTAATATTTGATTATTATTAGTACTACTTTTAAATGAACAGGATTATAGTTAGTTTTGATTTAGGTGCTGAAAGAAAAGGTTTTTTAGTTTATCACTTCCTCTATTAGATGGAAGGAAGCATAATGGTTTATCCAAGCTACAGTAGTGAAGGTTAGTTCCACTAATGTAATGTACTGTATTTGTTCTAATTTCATGAATAATCAGTGATGGTTCTTGATCCCAGCTACACAGTTCATTAGAATGACTTTTGAATGTGAGCGGAATAAAGTCAAAAATTTCATATTTCAAGTCGAGTTGTTTAAGGGGGTTTTAATTTCTAGTTCCAAGGTATTTTTATAGAAATTGAAATTTACAAGTTCTGCATTCAAGGCCAGTTTTCATTTTAACACGAAAAGATTTTTTCTGTTTGGTAATTCCTGTTGTGTTGGTGTGGGTGTTTTTTCATAAATTTTTTATTTTGTTTTTTTAAGAGTGTTTGTACCAACGTTTAGCATTTTTATTCTCTATATGAACGAACGTATGTTTGTTTCTACAGGGAAGGTCGAGGCGAATGAAACCTGGTTTTTAGGCAGCAAGGATTTGTCAAAAATTTGCACTTTTCAGGACTGTCCATGTGAAGCGAGGCTTTATTATTCACCACACGGACTATTTTCTCTGTTTCATCGTGTGTCTGGTGATAAAAATCTGGGTGCTTTCTTAAATCAATTTGAGCTGCATCGGGTTCCAGAGGAGACAATAGAGGAGGACGTTGGTTTCTGGAGCCAATTGGAAAGGTTCACCTATTGCCTAAAGTGCGAGAATTTCACAAAACATATTTTGTTTTCACTCCAGGTTTTTTACCCTCATTCTTTATCGATAGAATTTGGATATTCGGGGTTCAAACTGGAGTTTTGGGGAAATCTCGATACTTGAGGGGTAGTCAGTCTAGATGTATTTTCCAGAATATTGGTTGGGTTGCTCTGTATCTCACAATAGAGCAACAAAACTGTAACTGTCGAATACGTCCATGTCGATAGGTTTTACCTTCCCAATTTTCTGATGGGGCCAGACAGAGTTGGTTTTTGCCTGATTTCTAAACTGACATTACAAACCTTGTCTAGATGTGTCGGTGTTATTGGTCGGGTTTCATATGATCCGACACTATGACATCACAGAAAACAACCGTGTGATGTTGATCAGGAGTGAGTGGATGCTGATTGATCCTATCGTCTTTTTGTTCCTTTGGAACACTCCTTCAATCGAAGACAGCATTTCAACCATCGGATCAAATTCAATGGCGGATCCTATTCCAAGTGGCAGCCCATCTCCTACGTCAATGGATGCAGATTGTACCACCACCGACGATCAACTTACAGACTTTCTTAATTTTTATGCAGATACCTGGGCAGTTGATAAATTTCTTTTTTTTTATAATGTTAATCAAACTTTTATTATTAAAATAATTTTTATGTGGTACAATTGTTTCACAAATTTTAATTTAGGAGGGGGAGGGTCTTAAAAGTAAGGGTTAAAAATAACAAGAAAATAAAAGATGAGTACTGGTAATAGACTTTACACATACGCATACGTGTATTTTACAAGGGCGACCCCTCGGTTTAGGCAAGATTTGGGTAGGGATGGGGGTTTCTAAATTTTTGTCAGCATCAATTTCGTTTTCCTTTTCGTCAATTTTCGGAGATTTACTCGTTTATGGAATTAATCTTCATAAGTGAATTGTTTCTTCGTACGCAATTTTGTGTTAGTTTTTATGTGAATAACGTTATTTAAATCCATCCGTGACCTTCTTAACAATCTTATGTGGTCTGGTATATTTTATTTAATTTTTTGCAACGTTTTTTGATTGACGAAGCAATACTAGGTCATTTGGTTTGAAGTCAATGATCTTATGGTGTGCGTTATAGTGTTTCGCATTTTTTTCTGATGCTTTTTTTGCTAAGCTCGGCGTTTTTTCTCTTGTTTGAAAAAGGGTTTCGATCTCTTCTTCGCAAGTCGTAACATTTTTTATTTTTTCTTGTATTTCTGGTAAATGTATTTCCTGATTAAAACAGTGAAGTAAATAAAATGGGGATTGTTTGTTCAAATGGTCAATTGGGCTAATATTATTAGCAAAAATAATATTGTTAATGGTGCCTAACCATTCTTTTTTGTTTGAATTTTCATATTTGAAAAGTGATTTCTTAGTCACGGCATAGATTTTTTCGACTAGTTCCTGAAATTGTGGGGAGTGGAAGGAAGAATATACCAGAGTAATGTTATTTTCATTACAAAATTTGTGAACGGCTTTGTTAGCGAAGTGACCTTCATTTTTAAAGAAAAATTGATTTTTTATTATATTTTTTGTCTTTTTAATTCCGAAATGACCGCCATGCAACAAATCATCCTGAATTTTTTTTAAGACTGTTTGAATTAATTTTTCAGGAATTACTGTTAGTGTTTCATCATACGATGAAGTTGGGTTAGGTAATTTCTTTAATACATTATTTTCTTCCAGAATATATAATTGGATCGAATGTTTCAATTTACACCATTTATTCTTATCTTTTTTTATTTCATTGTAATTTAATAATGAGATAACATTTTCCCAATGAGGGTCATTTTCCTGAATTGTTTTCAAATTTTTGGGTAAATCAATTTTTGGAAGGGGTTCAGAAGTAGAGACTTCTGGTTGAATGGGAGGTGTGATGTTGGGATTTGGGGTTTAGGGGGAATTGGGAAACACAGGAGGGGTTGGGGTGATCTGCTTATTGAGATTTGACTCCCTTCGAAGAGCAGATCTTGTGACTACGCTTACTGTAGTCTAGGAATTTGTGCAATTTTGAGCATGAGTGATTTTATTCATTGGAGGGGTTGTGGATTGTATCACCAGATAATATGGGAAAGTTGAAGTTGGAGAAGGGGGTAGGGATAATTTTGGGGAATGGGATTTAGGTAGTACCATAGATTTTGGTTTTGATAAAATACGGGGTTTAAGGGAACTGTATTTTCGTTATTAATTCTACAGGAAGTATTCACATTTTTTTCCTCTTCAGGGAGGGCGTATTTTTTATAGACTAAAAATTCTCCTTTTTCAAATGTAATTTCATCTGGTTTGTCATGAGGGCAAGATAACATGTCAGCCATGCAGTTATTTTTTCAAGCAATATGTTTAATCTGGAAACTATATTCATTCAATTTCAAAATTAATCTTATTAGTCTTGGAATTGAGGTATTAAATTTCTGATGATAAATCAGAGGTTTATAGTCCGTGTATACTACGAAGTATAATGCTAGTAGGTATCCACAAGACTGTGCTAAGGTATTAGTTATTACCATCATTTCAGGTCAAAGGAACACAATTTTGACTGGGCAGGTTGGACTCATTTGGAAAACTATCAAACCAGGTGTTTATGCTTTGTAGTGGGATTAATCTACAGAAGCTCTGCAATTAATGTGATTTTCAAAGCATCAACTTCAACACACATTTCTAATTTTAGATTGTAAATTGCTAATACAGGTTTTGAAATCATTATTTCTATTAAATTTTTGAAAATTTCAAGATGTTCTTGATTTAATTTTATTTTTGCATTTGATTTGCTATCTGTTCCTCTTAATAGGTTAGTAAGGAGAGCAGTAATTTTCGCTAAATTATGAATTAATTTCCTATGATAATTTATTGATCCTAAAAATGATCGTAATTGTTTTAAAGTATTTGGGAGGTTTAAATTTTTTATTGCCTCAATATTTTTATTCAATGATCTTAATTCGTTGTATTGGACAATATGTCCTAAAATTTAAATTTCATTCATTGCATATTGACATTTTTTTGTTTTTATTTTTAAATTTACTTCGTTTAATCTTTTTAAAACTACTCTTGTATTTTTGAGACATTCTTCAAATGTTTCTGCGAAAATGCAAATATCATCCAGATAACACACCATTTCTTTCCAGAATATATCATGGAAGATGTTATCCATGATAGTTTAGAAAATGGGCGGGGAAATACTGAGGCCTATTGGGGTAGAATTGAATACATATCCGATTCCATCCACATTAATTCCAGTGTACTGATTATATTCTTCCGTTAGAGGAATCTGTAAGTAACCACTGTTCAAATCAATTGTTGTGAACCATTTATTATTTCTTAAGTACAGCCAAATAACATCAATCGTGAGGACGCGATTGTTATCCATAATAATTCATTGGTTCATTCTTCGGTAGTCTACTAAAACTCTCTAGACTCCGTCTGGTTTCTTTTTTACAAAAACTGGGGATTAGTATTTTGATTTTTGTTTTTTTTTGGACACTAGCTTTTACTAAGTCATGGACTAGTTTATGTAGGTCCTCTTGTTCTGTGTGTGAGAATTTAAAATTTCTGCACCTTAGTGGTGTTTTGTCATCAACTCGGATAACTTGTTCAGGTACTTTGCAAACAGAAACTTTGTCTGATTTTCACGTAAAAATATTATTAAATTCATTAATTATTTGATACCCTTTCTATTTTCTGTTCTAATGACAGTTTTGGATTTATCGAGATGGGATTTCCTCGATTATAATTAAAAATAGTTTTCTCGTTATTTTTTCTATTTAGCAGGTATTAACATCAACTGCACTACTTAATTCAAATTTCCCGAGACATTCGCCTTTATAGATCACGTAAGGTCTGTCATTGTTATTAACAGCTGCAATCGTGTCTTCAGATACACTTAAAAAAAATTATTTTTTCTTCCAAGGAAGTTTCACACAGAAATTCCAGGTGTTCAAGCAATGTTGCTAAAATTAGCACAGAATTTGCCTTGATTTTAAAAGTTTGGGAGGCATAATACTTAAACAGCTTTTTATGACCTAACTTATTTTCTTTTTCAATGGCGTAATTGTGACATTCAGGCATGTCAAAACATCGTTCTTTGTAACCAAATGGTAAAGTGAATTTGTTTTTTGAAAAGCCCATTTTGGCTTTATGGGTTGATATGAAATTGTAACCCAATATAACCAGTTTGACCAAATTTTGGACAACGTCGGTGGGAAGTGGGTAAATACAATGATCAATGGGAAAAATCACATTGGTTACTCTTATAACCTCAAGAGGTTGGCTATCCGCACCATGAAATCTCATGTTGGTTGGTGGAATTCCTTCCGTAAAATTGACTTTCTTTAAAACTTTTTCAGCAATTAGTGTCTGTTCTGAACCTGGATCAACTGGGATAAGTATTTGTTTGCCATTTATGGCAAAAGGAAGGTGAAATTTACACTGGTTTCTGATGTACCCTTTTTTTTATTTTACTCCTCACTTAAGCACTTAACCTTTTTCGACTCTTCATTAGAGACATCCCTTATAGCTGACGAGTCATCTGTAAAGGGGACAATTAGTTCATTCAGCAGTTATTTTGGCAGACCTGGGGTTTGGGGTTTGATTTTGGAGTGGCTGAGCTACCATCAAGGGTGCAGGAGGTGCGACTGCTTGGGTGTTGGCAGCTGTGCATGGGGAATTTTGTGGGGAATTAAATAGGACGCAATTCCAAGCTTCAGTGTTATTCCAGTTTGGGTTCCAATTTGGAGGACCATTTTGGTTCCAATTTGGAGGACCATTTTGGTTCCAATTTGGTGTTCGATTAAAATAATATCCATTATTATTTTGGGGAAAATTGATTCTACAAAAATTTGGATTGAAGTGTTTCCCTTTGTAGTTTGGGTTTTGATTTTGATAATTGTTCTGGTGGTTATTCCAGTTTCTATTTTGATTATTTTGGTTCCAGTTTTGGTTCTGGTTCCGATTATTATTATTTTGATTTTTGTTTTGAGGGTTTTGGTTTTTTCTGGATTCCTAAGACTTTGAAATGTTTGCTATTGCAGCGCTAATCTTCTCCATCACAGCTTTCCAGACTGGATCAGCAGAAATCAAATTTTTTTTTTTTTATTTATTTTCCATTTTTCCAGATTTCAGTTCCTCAACTGTTTTTTCTAGTTGTTTAATTTTGGATCTCAGAAAGGGGTCTGAGTGTCCGAATAATTCATCTTTAAATTTCAAATAATTAGAAAAAGCATTTTCCAAGTCTTATAGCGACTTGGCTTTTTCTCTTATCAAGAATTCTCTTTCTTTTTCAGGAAGGTTAGCTATAATTTTTTCGATAATTCTTTCTTCAGTAATACCGGATTTAATTTGCCTTAAAATTTTAGCCAAAAACATCATTTACGTGGAAAAGACGGACTCATCTTTGTATTTCTTTTGGTATAATAGTTCATAAAGTTTGGGCTTAGTTCTTGTAAATATTTCTAGGAATTTTGTTTGGTATTTTGTCAATTGTTACATTCAGGATTGCTCTGAATTTCATTTGAAACCTTTGTTTTGCAAGACTGGAAAAAGCAATTTTTATTTTTTAAATTTCAAATTTGCATCCCAGTTGAATGATACAGAGTCATTTTTGAAACCTATCAAAAATGATACTATATCTTGGCCTGGGGTGTGACCATAAAGGGAAGGTCAAACGTTAATGACTACAACGTTTGCCATATTTTCTTCAAATGGTATCTGGGGAATATATGAATTTTCTAGAATTTTGGTTTCAGTTTCTGGGCTGAAGAAATCTTCGTTAGGTTTTTCAAAGCACTCAGAAATGTTACTCACATTTACAATTGACTTTGATCTTGAGAATGGAATGGGATTTTCCAAATTTTCTACATTTTTATTTTTTCAGGGGTTAATAATTTTCGAATCTCTTTACTAGACTTAATCGTCAATAGGATATCTTCTTGTATTTTTATATGAGAAAATAATTTTTTATCGACTTCGATATTTATGTTTTGGCACACGTTAATTAATTCAAAATTTATTGCTTCGATAAGCCAAGTTAAATTTGTTTTAGTAGTATTGGGTTCGGATGAATTATCCCAAATTTCATTCATAAAAATAAATTTTTTGCGAATTACAATAACAACAGATCTTAATTATTAAGGGAGGGATACGAATTATAATTAATATTAATTGTTACTTCTTTTTTCCTTTCTGTTTGTTTGAACAGGAGCTTGAAGAATCTGCTTGAAGTCCACCAATAAAAGGAACCGTTTTTTCCTCTTTACTTTTTGTTTTTGTGGATACACCGCCTTTGTTAAATTTTTTGATTAAATTTCCTTGTTTTATTTGTAGTTCAGCGACATTTTTATTTCATTTCACAACTGATCTTTTTACACTCACTATAACCTTTACCTCCTTTCCTCAAGAGTGTGCCTTACACATTTCTCATTTAGTACTTAACAAAACTTTTCAAGGTTAATAGAGCAAGGTACTGCGGAACAGAGGAATTGAAACAGCAGCTTGGATCATCAACTCTGGAATTCAAAATAGGGACTAGAGCAAGATTTTGATTTTGAAATGGCAGACCATTTGGGTGCCAATAATGTAATGGCCAAAAGAGGTGGTAATGTACCTGATTGGAACCACTTTCAGTGTTACAACTGGCACGAGATAATTAACACTGGACAAGCATTAATACCTCTATAATAATTTGAATATACACTTTATCATCCACACACTATCGTGGACCTTAACGTATTTGAGAGACTCAATAATATTTAAAATACAAGATTCAGTTAACACTTTTAATAAAATAATAATTTTTATGAAATCAGTACATTAAATAATACTTTAAACACCATAAGTTAGGTTTAATATATTGGATTACATCCTTTAGATAAGACTGTCTATTCACTGTCTTACATACACCAAACGAGTATATAAACCCTCGATTCGAAGGAACAAAACACAGTTCCTAGACAGTAACTTCTCAGTACCTAGAACCTCTTTTGTAGAGCAAGTAGTGAACAGACAGTCTTGTCTAAAGGGTTGTAATCCCATATGTATAATTATTTAACGTATTAATTAACGTATGGTTGTTGTACAATTTATTATTTTATTATAAGTGTTAATTCAAACTTGTGTTTTAAATATTATCGAGTCTCTCAAATAAGTCAAGGTTCATGATGAAGTGGATGATAAACTGCATATTTAAGTTATTATAGAGGTATTAATGCTTATCCAGTGTTCAATATCTCGTGTATGGTGTAACACTGAAAGTGATTCTAATTAGGTACATTACCTCCTCTTTTGCCCGGTACATTATTGGCGCCCAACTGGTCTGCTATTGCAAATCAAACTCTCGCTCTAGTACCTATTTTGAATTCCGGAGTTGCTGATCAGAGCAGCTGTTTCGATTCCTCTAATTCAAAGTACTTTGCTTCATTAACCTTGAAAACTCTCATTAAGTACTCATTGAAAAATGCATAAGGTGTGCTCTTGAGGAAAGGAAATAAAGGTTATTTGCGTGTGGAAAAAGATCAGTAGTGAAAAGAAAGCCAAACTACAAACAAACTAAGGATATTTATTTACAAAAATAAATAAAAAATGATATATCTACAAAAAATTGTAAAGGTGAAGAAAAAAATCAAACATCTTGGTGACAGTGCTGCAGTGGATTGATCAAGCTCCTGTTCAAACAAAACAAAGGAAAAATAAAGTAACAATTAATAATAATCATAATTCGCATCCCTCCCTTATGATTTAAGATTTGTTAATATTATTAAGTAGCAAAAAATTTATTTTTATGAATGAAACTTGAGAAAATTTATCCGAACCCAACCCTACTAAAACAAATTTAACTTGGCTTATCGAAGCTAAAAATTTTGAACTAATTAACGATTGTCAAAACTTAAATGTCAAAGTAGATAAAAAATATTTTTCTTGTATAAAAACCCTAGAGGAAACCATATTAACGATTAAGTCTAGTAAAGAGATTCAAAAATTATTAACCCCTGAAAATATAAAAATAATTTTACAAACTACACGAAAACCTCATGAACATATTCCCGAAGTAGAAAATCCAATAGTAAGAAAATATTTTAATCCCCCTACTACCTCCACCACACTATTGGAAAACTTGGAAAACCCAATTCCATTTCCTAGAGCTAAATCATCTATACATCTAGCTGATATTTCTGAGTGCTTTGAAAAATGTGATGAAGATATCCTCAGCCCAGAAGTTGAAACTAAAATTCTAGTAAATCCATATATTCCCCAAATACCTTCCGAAGAAAAAATGTCAAATGAAACCGCTATTAATGTTAGACCTTCCACTTGTGGTCACACCAAAGCCGAAGATATTGTTTCATTTTTAATTGGCTTTGAAAATGAGGCAGAATCATTCAACTGGGATGCTAATATGAAATTCAAAAAAATAAGAATTGCGTTTTCTGGTCTTGTGAAACGAATGTTTGAAGACAGAATTCAAGCAAACCCCGAATGCAATAACTGGCAAAATACAAAACAAAAAGTTCTAGAAGTTTTTACTAGAACAAAACCCCAATTTTGCAAACTATTATATGAAAGGAAATATAAAGGCGAGGCTGATTTTCCTGCGTATATGATGTTTGTAGCTAAAATTTTAAAATAAATATGACCTGGTATTACTGAAGAAAGAATTATTGAAAAAATTATACCTAACCTTCCCAAAAAAGGAAGAGAATTTTTGATAAGAAAAGAACCCAAGTCATTTCAAGACTTGGATAGAGCTTTCTAAAAATATCTGGAATTTAAAGACAAATTATATGGACATTCAGACCCTCTTTTAAGATGTAAAATCGAACAATTAGAAAAAGTTATTAAAGAACTAAAAGCAGGAAAATCGGGAAAAAAATCCTAAGAAGGTGTAAACTTAGTTTCTGGTGATCCAGTCTCGAAAGCTGAGATGGAGAAAATGAGCACTATAATAACGAACATTTCAAAATCTCAGAAATCCAGAAAAAATAAAAACCCCCAAAACCAAAATCAAAATAATAACGAACAAAATAATAATCCGAATCAATATTCGAATCAAAACCAAAACCAAAATCAAAATCGAAACAATAATAATAATAATAATAATAATAATAATTGGAACAATAATCAATTCTGGAAACAAAATAATCAAAATAGAAACTGGAATAATAATCAGAATAGTTACCAAAACCCAAATCCAAATTATAAAGGAAGAAATTTTAATCCAAACATTCCCTGAAATAATAACAGATACTATTCAAACAGAGCTCCAAATGGAACCAATATGACCCTCCAAATTGAAACCAAAACTGGAATAATGCTCCAGCCTGGAAAAGCACTACTGATCTCGAGAGATTTGATACCACAAGCTACACACAGAGGGACATCGGGCATCCCAGCTGGTTTTAGACCCAAAACACCACCTCCGACGATCCTAAGGCATCTTAAAGATACGACACTTCCCACATACCTGCCAAATCAGAAAGAGAGGACACCAATACAATGATCCTGCGACACAGGAGGAAACCAGACAGTTTCGAGGATAGCGCCATTGCAGAAAACATCGAGATTGTTCGATCCCTCGAGAATGCCGGCATACACTGGACATACGGATCATCGAACTCCGGAGGAATTCCTCAGAGAATTCGAAAGCTGTGTGGAAGACCTGGATCAGGATGACGAGCAACTAGGCCGAGTTTTCGGAAAGATGATGGATGTGAACAAGTTTCCAGGAGGTGCAGTTTATCGAGAAAATTGGGGTTACCAACAAGCGCGAGATCATTTCATGACCGTTTATTGGAATAAGTCGAAGAAACAAGCTCAGGTACAATCCATTCGAGATGTCAATATGACCCGAGAAAATATAATTTGAAAGCCGATTACGCCATACACATATATTTTCGACTACTAGAGTGTGACGAGGATATCCAGACTATATATGGGATCCTGGTGAAGAAAGTACCGATGCCCTATAGAGATAGAATACTCGAATCTGATGTCGTGAATTTAGTTGAGTTCTCAACAAAACTCGAATACTTACATAGCCTGTTTCACGAGGAGAATGCTGGGAATATAAGTAAACAAACGAAGCAGCAACCTGTATTAAACATCGGGGACCAAAAATACGCGGATTTGTATATTCCCGACAAAGCCTCCCGCCATTACCAGGGAAACTGAAGAAGGCACCTATGGTCAGTCGCATAGGATGCCCTGTCAAAAAACACGATAAAAACAGACTGTCAATTGTGATGAAAAATGAATTCACAATACCTGAATGGAAAACATACCAGGTTTTTGGTGACGCAACTATTCTAAGTTGTTTGAGGTATAGTGGCTTGTCGAGTGCTCAAAACCTAAGCATTGATAAAACAGCAGGTTTTGAGAAATTTAACCAATTGGGCCCACTCCTGAAAGTCGTACGAAAGACCGCGAAAGAAAATACTCGTATAATCAACAGTTTTGGAGAAGAGTTTATCCTGAGTCCAGATGCAGACGAAGACACGATCATTTCGAAACTCCGATATTTCCTCAATGAGTTATTACGAAAACGCCGAGTTGAAAAAATATTCGTTACTACGATATCGAGAGGATCATCGCTCGAAAGTACGAGAACGAAAATAAAGACAAGGTCATTATTCCAGGTGACGAAAGATCCATCTACGCAGTCCTGCGTCGATATAGTAAAGAAGAGACACACCTTATCGTAGAGAATTCAGCGTCTCTGATTGCAGACCACACTGATCGAAAGGATAACGAAATGAATCCTAACGTCGAGTTGATCACAGGATACGTGGACCAAGATCAATGTGACAAACATGAAAAATCAGAAGCCAACAAACCTAAGCAAATCGATGAAGAGGATCCATATGGAATGTTCTGCTTTCACATAATAGACGACGTCGAATCAGATCTGGAAGAAGTAGGGCCTGAAGATAACTTCATCGAAACAAGGCCGTGGTTCCCACTTTTTATAATAAATAGTATTATGGGCAGAGCGAGAAACACTTACAGGACATATATCAATCAACGTTCTCCATACAGTTGGATAACCAAAAAATTCCTGCAGTTCCTCGAGAAACATAATCCCGACTTGTACCCCATGCATGTAAATTGTCCAACGCAGAAAGTGGGATATGCTGTTGGAAAATCCGTCATACGAGTTTATGGATCGATAAATCTACGATTCATAATGATCGATAAACACGGGGATGACATCGAGATGACAACGACAGTCCATATAAATAAGAGCCTAAATGCACCGATCATACTAGGTCGAGAATTCCTCTACAAACACGATGGAAGACCTAGTGTAAGATATCGTTTGGTTGATTTTGTAGATCCACGAGATAAATCGAAACGATTCGAGATACCCAGAGTCCAGTTTGGTGCTGTTGAACCTATTCTCAACATCGGCCTGACAGACGAAACTCCGTTAGAGATCAAAAGTAAAATTGAAAAGATATTAAAACAGCTAGAAATATCGAACAAAATAGATCAGGAGTTTGGGGATGTCCTACAAAAAAACCACGAGGCCTTCGCTGAAAGGATCGGTAGATGTACAGCCTACACGCATACCTTGAACATGTCTCCTGATACAAAAAAGATGGATGAAAAGGAGACAATAATTCCAAAAGCTTGGATCCCAAAGGTGAAAGAACTGTTTGACGACTGGGAAAGACAAGGGATTATAAGCCCCAAGTCGAGCGAATACTTTTCACCGATAACATACACGAAAAAATAAAACGGTGATATTCGCCCTTGTCTCGACGCTTGGAGGATAAACCAATACATGGGCACACGAGGAGATACAGTTCGACCCATTGAAACAATAAAATTAAGTTTATCCGAAATGAAAGTGTTTACAAAATTAGATGCGAGATGGGGATTTTTACAAATCCCACTAGCTCCAGAATCTCAAAAGTACATAGACTTCCGATTCCAAGGGAGACAGTATGTTCTGAATCGAATCATCTTCGGCTTGAAAGACGTGATGCAAGCATTCGTAGCTGCTATGAGAATCGTCTTAAGTGGACTAGACCACTACATCACAGTATACGTGGACGATATCCTGATCCACTCTCGAACACACGAAGAGCATCTGAAACACATCCGATTAGTCTCAGAAAGATTCGTAAAATACAATATGACATTAAAATTAGAAAAATGTACATGGTTTCGAGATACAGCCCGATACTTAGGATACGTCATCGACGCCGATGGAATACGACCTGATCTGAAAAGAGTAGAAGCTATCCATAATTTTAAAGCTCCAACGACAAGGAAAGAAGTCCAATCATTCCTCAGAGTAGCAAACTATTATCGAGGGCATGTCCCAAGATACGCCAACATAATCGCTCCATTATGTAACCTGTTGAAAAACGATGTTACGTTTGAGTGGACCGACAATCACAAAGAAGCGTTTGAAAAAGTAAAATCGGAGATGGATAAATGCCTACTACAATCACATCTGGATTGGAACCTCCCATTTTATGTGATTACAGATGCTTCCGACTTCGCCATTTTGGGAATAGTCGTTCAATTCCTCAGCGATGACCAAGATGAGAAGCCGAAGGTGTTATTGATGGTGAGTAGATTGCTAAAAGAATCCGAAAAAAATTATCCTACATTTGAAAAAGAAATGTTAGCGATAATATATACGATGAAGAAAAACCTATACATGCTTACCAATCATGAAGTTCGAATACGAACTGACTGCAGGTGCCTACAGTATCTCATAGGCTTGAAAGATGATTGTTCACAAAGAGTGGCACAATGGAGAACATTCCTCACTAGTTTTACGATAACTGCCACCGAACATACAGCTAGGAGTAAAAATATCGCAGCTGATGCCTTGAGCAGATATTGTTCCCCGCTTAACGACATAGTATATCGAAATGCTGATTTCCCGATCGTGTTGATGTTAATCGATGAGGATAATACGATCACTATCTCATCGCTTATGATCAATATCTTGAATCTACAAAAGAAAAGCAGAGAAATCACTGGTCAGGTTGAGAGACGATCACCTCGTATTGAAAAAGAAAACGGTATCGTCTACTATGTGAATCGGGACAGAGATAAATGAATGTATGCTCCCGAATCAACTTGCAAACTTTTAATCAAATTCTACCATAAGGAATTCACACATCCTGGATCCCAAAAAACACTAAAGCTGGTGCGACGATTCTTTGATTGGCCTGGATCAAAATACAAAATCGAATTATTTTGTTTGAACTGTGAAACCTGCTAAAGATAGAAGAATACGAATACAACATTGTCAGGTCCCTTGTTATCAGTTTTTGCAGACAAACCTGTTAACATCTGTATCGACAGAATGAATCGTTTTATCGAGAAATACGCAAACCTGAAACGATTTTATCCGACAAGAGCCAGTTTACGACAAAAGATTGGATTGAACACTGGAAGCAGCTAAAAATACAGCCCAGATTTACATCACCATATACACCGTCATCGAATCCAGTCGAAACACAAATGAAAATCATCAGAGATGTGCTTCACATAAAATGTCCAACTCAGCATAGTAATTGGTACCAACACATCGACGAGATCGAACGTAGATTAAATCATATTGAACACGCTACTACTGGGATACCACCAGCGACGTTGATGGAAAAAGTAAAATTTGACTACAAAGGACAAACACCCCCATTGCCCGATGCAGAGTATAAAACAATCCCAGAAAAAGTGGTACAAAACACAAAGAATACGCTTGCATGCAGAAAAAATAATAACGAAAGCAAAAATCTCACCGATCTCAAGGTTGGAGATATGATCTACACGAAAAATCATACACTTTCCGATAAAGCTGTTGGAATCTCATCAAAACTCAAACCAAAGTTCATCGAACCCTGCAAAATCATCGAAGTAAAGGGAAATGGCAGCTATTGAGTCCGTACACCCGATGGAAAAATCCTCCAACAAAACGTACATGAATTCAAACGATAAAATTCATCCATTACCAAACGACATCATCGATCTGAAACAAAAACATCTTGAGAATCAATTCCACTGATCATGACTAAAAACCAGTCAAAATAAATACAAGATAAATCGATCAAAAAAGTAAGATAATTCCACTTACCTCAACATCACACCCCTAATCATAGAGTTCAACAACCCTAACATCGAATCATTGATTTGATCAGCTCACCAATGATCATCAATTCATCGATGATATCGTGGTCGGGGGGATAGTCGAGATACTTAATTACGCAACAACGTAGTTCATTCACACGAAAGACATTGAACGTGCATTTACAGATTATGTTGTGTGATTAGATTTTGACAGTTGCTTTCAAAATCATTTTTAAAATTAAATTAAATTAAACGAGTTAATTAATTTGAAATAATAAAAAAAAATCAAAACGCCACGAAATATCGACTCGTTAGTAAAAGAATCAGATTCCTATAATGTAACGGTTAAATAGTAGATTCGTAAACCTAAAAGCCTATTTGTAATTTAGTCGAAATTGCAGAAGAAAATGTGCCCAATGCTCCTGTGGTGAACAAAAACGAAGACCTTGAAACCAAATTTAAAAGAATTTTGAGGGAAAACAAAGAGTTCTTTGTCTCGTTATGCAAACAGATCAGAATCGCAGCACATAATCAAAACGTAACAGCGCAGGTTCTCATGGACCGAGGACAATTCCACGCCAGGATGTCCATGGTGATGGAACGACAGGTGAACTTCCTCGAAAGGGTTATCGCGAGCGAAAGAAAAGAGAGGAGATCGATCACCGAGGGACTCGAGGAAATGAGGATAACAATCCAGAGGCAGGAACGGACAATCGAGGAGCTACAAAAGACGGTCACGGAATTAAATACTGAGCTCAACAAGGTGAGCATACATAATGCAAAAGAATATGCTAAGTCCCTTCCCGCTTGCACGATAAAGGTTTCGAGGTCCGTAATCGATAGTAATGTCACCAATAAAGGCATGAAAAGAAACGCTGCCGATAATTACAGTAAACTCCCACTAAAGAAAAGACCAAAAACCGAGCTGCATGAATCGACAAAGAAAAGAATCCCCGTTAAATTAAGTCTAGGTCCTAAACCTTCTCCTTTTCCACAGAGGGTACCTGTTGAATACAATGACATACAACAGATCGACGAAAGGCCATCCACATCTACAAGAAGGGTCGTATTCGAAAGAAGTGCAGATGGACCTAATAAAGACGAACGTGGTAAGAAATTAATGGGATTTAGAATATTGAAGAAGTTAACATCCTCGAAGGAAACAACTATAACTCCGATAATTGTAGATAACGAAGAAGCCCCAATAAAACACAAGGATGAAGACATGGCGCCAGCAATTCCACTCGAGAACTTGCAGAAAGAAATCGTTAAAACCGTCGAGTATTGTCCAGGGACGAATATCGAGGTGATGAAACCCGGCCAAGTAAAGAGCAGGCTGCCGCGAGTGTTCTGTATTTCCCTCATCCTGGGGAAAACAATCTTTGCAAGCAAAGAAAAAATTTTATGCTTCGATGTTCAATCGCCAGTCTTGTTTATCAACATAAAATTACTCTCTGCGAATCAACAAATAATTCCGACATCGAAACAAACCTGGTGTTGCGAGTGGAATTACCCCAAGGTCCTCGAGTCCAACGAGACAACAAAAATGGACCAACTTGGTCGAAACAGAATTTGCTTTCCAGAAACGTTTTACTTGGTAAAGAATTCGGTAATGGATACAAATCGAATGGTCCTCGGAGTCACGTTTGCCGCGAAGTACCTGAAAGCGGTCATCGGTGAGCCCGAGGATGGCCAGGTGTTTCTGGTCAACGAGAGACGAACCTATCGCCAGAACTTTCACCTAGGAAAGGATCTTATAAATACTTCTTCTTTGTAAATAATCGTTTTCTCTAATTGTTATGATATATGTATATGTATACCGAGTCTCGATAGTTAAGTTCTTTTTTCTCTTCTCTTTTCTCTCTCTTTCGTTAAAAATTAAGTATATATCATTATTCATCCCTACCCAGTTCCTCATTCGTTTTTTGTTCCCTACTATTTTGACTTGCTGTTATTTTAATTATCAAGCTGTGGGAGAAATCACTTTTGCTCAACTGTCGATCGTAATTATAAGAAGTTCTAATTTCATTCCTAGTTTATTTATGTTATATCTTTTTTCTGTTATGATCAAGTTTGGAAGTTTGCTTTTTTGTCATTTTTGCTCCTACGACCCAACTCGTCGAGTCTCGACACGTTTCTTTTTTTTTTTTTTTTTTAATTTGTTGTCAAATACATTGTTCTCTCTAATTTTTAATCAACGGACTAACCTTTCTATTATTTTAATATATATTTATTTCAGCTAGTCACCAAATGTCCGAAGACTGCGGGTGATCCCTTGCTTTGAAATTTGCGGGGGGGAGTTGTGACATCTAATCACCCGTAGCCTTCCCCTTCCCGTCACCACCGAATGTATACTAATATTACAATAGGGAACGGCTCTCGAACCTTAAGATTGTGTTATCAATAAATTGAATGGGAAGTATGTCGATTCCCCAATGGAAATAAATTCCCCATTCTACAAAAACGATGAAGACACGTCGATTAACTATTTTTTAACAATGTGGTGATGTGTATAATTACGATATCGATCATCGGTGAACCAATTCTTATCTCCTGGACTGTTCACATTTTTGGCCTAAGAGTGAACAGTCAGTCTCGCTCTAGACGTAATAGTTTTTCCGTTTGTCGTGAACATGAAATATTATTCACGACACAATACAGCTTTTTAATACGACGCCAAGTTACCTTTTAAATTGTTTTCACCGATACTTTCGAATGTGAACGTCGATAGTAAAACTAAATAGTTTGCAATTCTACTTCTTCAAATTCTAAGACGAATATTCAATCAAGATTTGTTGGTTCACCGAACTTAGAGAACCATGAGGCGACATGATTTGTAACCTGCACAACCTGATACTAGTTACCATATTTGTAAGTAACCTTTTCGATTGTAATAAAACGTAAACTGTAATAATGGGTCGGCCAACTTATTTATTTCCAATTATATAAATTCGCCCAACATACTTCGTAGGCCTCGGGAGCTATCGCTGGTGGGCTGGGGGGCATAACTGTTTGAGCTGGTTTGTGGTTTCTACTCCACGATTAATCGATACTTATTGATATACTTCGAATTGTGATATCATTCCCTATTCTCGGGATGTACGTTCGTCTTCGGACATCACAACACTTACATACCCAAAACGAGTATATAAACCCACGATTCGAAGGAACAAAACACAGTTCCTAGACAGTAACTTCTCAGTACCTACAACCTCTCTTGTAGAGCAACTAGTGAACAGACAATCTTGTCTAAAGGGTTGTAATCCCATATGCATAATTATTTCACGTATTAATTAACGTACGGTTTTGGTGCAATTTATTATTTTATTAAAAGTGTTAATTCAAACTTGTGTTTCAAATATTATTGAGTCTCTCAAATAAGTTAAGGTCCACGATAAAGAGGATGATAAACTGAATATTTAAATTTTTATAGAGGTATTAATGCTTAACCAGTGTTCAATATCTCGTGTATGGTATAATCTTTTGGCCGTTACAATTGCCTGATAAAAATTCATCACACCTTATAAAAGGTTGGAGACCTTATGTTCGCTTGATCATGAAAGAACATTGTGTTATGTGTAATAACAAGTGAAGAACTGAATGTAAAGGTTTAAAATAAGTGTTTGTATAAGAAAAAAAGTTTGAAAGTAAGAGATAAAACAGAATAGGAATTTGAAGACAAGTACAGATGATGTAAAACAGGAAGTAAATGGAAAAATGAAGAGTGAAGAGGAAGAAGACAGAAATAAACAGCCACGGAGGTGGAGCAGAAAAAAGGTTAGCATTGAATATATTATTTGTGATGAGGAGAAATTTTAAATGGGAAAAAATTTATTGTTCTGTGGAAAAATATTAAGCTGAGGAATTAAATTTATTCCTGTGAAGTTATATTATTATTAATTTTAAGGGCTGCTGAATATTATTAGGGGGTGTTTATTCATATATGTAATTATAAAATTGTATATAATTATAATATTTTTTTATTTATTAATATTGAGGCCCAGCCATATGCGAGTTAAGTAATGTAACTATAGAATGAAAGTGTAACCATTTTGGTGATGAAAAATATAAGATAAAGATTATTCGAAAGAAGTCAGTGAGCTTATCTACTGGTAATAAAGGCTAAGGTGGGTAAGGAAGATTACTTTTCTATCGACCTGCAATAGTATAATTATTACCTTCTAAGACATGAAAGTGAGTTATTGTAGGACTGTTACCTACAATGTTATTTCCAGTTTGAATTCTAGGCAGATGAAAATGCACACATAGATTATATTTTCAATATTTATTAGTGTAAGGAAAGCCTAAAGCAAGGTTCAAACTTACTCTCTCTATTATCTTATCCCTAAATTGTTTTCTATGAAGTACATATAGAAATTTTATTTTCAAAGAATAAATCAGAGAAAAAGTATAAACCAAAACACAGCATTTCCATTCAGTCAACTTTTGGTCTAGACCTATTTACCAATATGAAAGAGAATAAATCTGCCAGTATGAAGTGTCCTTGTCCTTCAGGGTACAATTATTCAATCTCCTCTATTATTTCAAATATGAAATAATTCTTCATATTATTCAGTTCATTAATCAGTTACCTAGTGTTATTACCTGGTTCATTTGAAGATAGGTAGTTAGTCTGTATAAATAGTGTGGGTGTGTGTATTAATGTACACGACACCACACGAATACCAATGTTGGTCGGTTGCGTGTATACGAAGTTGTATGTGTGTGGGCCGAGCCCAGTAAATAAGTTTAGCTGCGTGGACGAAATGTACAGCCGTGAGCACAAAAAAGTAGTTTGCGGGTTTTACCCCACTGGCCCACTAGGTGGTCGACGAGTGTGTAGTACACACTCGTTCGTCATCGACCACCCGTCGCCACAAATAGTTTTCCAAATTTAATTTCCAAATTATTATTTATTCAGTTTGTTCAAAAATAGCTTAATTAATTTAAACCTTAAAGTATGAAAGGAAGAAGGAATATTAATTGATGGAATATGGTATTAGGTATGGTTGAAAATTAATGTGGTATACAAGTTTGTCATGCGTATCATTTGTATGGTCTATCATAACTTAAGATAGAATTCCTATTTAATGATTACATTTTATAGTAAAAACTTAGTTTCTGGCTTTATTTAAAACAATGAATTTTACAGTACCTATCAACAGTTAATTACACTGATGCTAACAAACTAAACAATGTCAGGATTGCCTAATTTTTTATCTATTTCTGCTGTTTCTGACGCCTGGTCTTTAGAAAGATTTATATCAAATATATTTTTAACATTGTAGGGAATATGATGAAGATGGCAATTAAGAGAGGCAGAAACAGAGACAAAATTAGCCATCAATCACTGCTGTACCTTGAATAATATGTCACCTGAATCACCAGTTACCAGACACATATACACATGAAAGATTACTCGTCCCTACTCTGTCTGCTCGTTACATCTTGTCTTCTCCTTCATTTATCCGCTTCATGCACTTTTCCTATTTGAACCTGTTTCATCTCTCTGACTGATCATCGTTTTAATCTACGTACGAGAACTGTTTCCTCGACTCGGATTCTCCGTTTTAACAGCTTTCACACTATACACACGTTTTGTGTCGCGTTCACTCTTCTTGCTTGTGATTATATTTCTACCTTTTTACATTAATACGAAAACGGCTTTTGTTCAAATTCTTTAGGAATGAAGCATTCTCAATTTTCATTTTCATTCATCTCGTTCATAAGATCTTCGATTTTGTTTCTTTACACTCCCAGCATTTTCTTCGTGAAACAAGTTATGTAGATACTCGAGTTTTGTTGAGAACTCGACTAGGTTCACGACGTCGGACCATAATATTCTATCTCTATACGACATTGATATTTTCTTCTCCAGGAATCCGTATATAGTCTGGATGTCTTCGCCACATTCTAATAGTCAAGTATATATGTGTATGGCATAGTCAGCTATCGAATCGTATTTTCTCGAATCATATTGACCATCTCAAATGTCTTGTTCCTGGGCTCGTTTTCTCGACTTGTTCCAATAAATGGTCACGAAATGATCTCGAGCTTGCTGGTAGCCCCAATTTTCTCGATAGACTGCTCCTCCTGAAAACTTGTTTACGTCCATCATTTTCCCAAAAACTTGGCCCAATTGCTCGTCGTCTTGGTCCAGATCTTCAACGCAGCTTTCAAATTCTCTAAGGAATTCTTCTGGAGTTCGATGGTCCTTGTGTCCAGTGTACGCTAGCATTCTCGAAGGGTCGAACAATCTCGATGTTTTTTGTAACGGAATGTCTGGTTTCCTCCTACATTGAGGTATCTTCGTACTGGCGTTCTCTCTCTCTGATTTGGCAAGTATGTAGGAACCGTCGTGTCTTTAAGGTGTCTCAAGATTGTTGGAAATGGTGTCTCATGCCTAAAGTCAGCTGAGATGTTCGACGTTTCTCCCCGTAAAACTTGTGGTATTGGGTCTCTCGAGATCAGCAGTCGGTCGATTTTTCTTTTGAAATAATCGAACTGCCCTCTAATTTGAGACTTTGTTTCCAAACTTAGTAGTTTTATTTGTTCCAAGATTTCTCAGGAGCTCTGACTCTGCTCTCATTTTTTAATAGCTCTCACCAACGTTGAACTGGCCACGGGTTTTCGAGTAATTTCTGTTTGACTCTGCTCAATTGCAGTTTCTTCGTCCTCCTTGGATGGTACTTTATCATCATCGATTGGTATATACAAGGAGTCATTGTAAAACCGCGCAACTTCGAAATCGACTTTTTTCTTCGTTTGATCGAGTTCGGTTTTGGCTATTCTCTCACGTAACCTCGTCATTGAGGGGTTTTCCAAGGATTTCCTTTTCAAAATTGCCCTCTCAAGAGCTTTGACTCAATCCTCAAATTCGCTATTCTTCTCTACTACTTTTACCGTACATAGTTCGGCCGCTTTTCTTCTTTTTTAACTTTTTTTCAAGAATTGAATCTTACACAACGCATTCCCATCGGTAGCGAGTGGTGCTTTCAGATTGTCGAAAGTAGAGGTTCTGGTAAAACTTGACTGGATCGGCACCTTTAGGCGGTTCCAGTACACTATTTTAATCGAAAGCCCACAAATTTTTCAGTGCTTCTTCTTCTTCCATGATAGCGGATCCTCTGGTAACATTCGTGTCATCCTCGCCCATCGCAACTCCTCAAGTATTTGTCACATCGTCCTTATCTCGCCTACTCAAGTGGTCGGGCGTGTCAAAGGGGTTGGGGTTATTATCATCCCCAGTACCATCCATCTCCGACGAAATCTGCTGGCCTAAAATTGGTAAAAAGGCTAATATTTCCCCTAACTAGATCGATACGTTTTGTCCTAACAGACTAACAATCGATGTCTATGGCTCTGCTCAGGGTAAATTTGAATATGAAGAAGTAATTTTCAATTATTATTTCAAGAAATTGAAATGTTCAGCCAAAAGAAACAACTTAAATTTGCAGGAATCTTGCCTCATTCTGGTGAAATATTGTCTGGAAAATTATAAGGTGTGAGATGGTATTCACGTGTGGGAGTGTATCAGCAAGGGAATGTGGAGTTACTTCGGTAATAAATTACCCTTCCTAGGCGTACTATAATTCTAGAATACCCTCTGTGATTCACACCCTCCTAAACAGAATTGATCCATTATTAAAACGAGTTTAATGAATATGCATGGAATATTTTATGTTTCATATTAATGTTTTACAGGAAAAAATAATATTTGGTACCTTTTCTCCATTACCTGTAATTGTATATACGAAATTTAAATCTTCACAATATTTCAAATCATTCATGTACGCATGTATGCTAATTCATTCTATGATTATAGGTGTTCATACACGTATATATTATATTTCGGGTCAAAAAACTTTCATGTAAATCAGTTTAACTCATCTTAATAAAACATATACCAATTTCGTGGCATTGAAAATTTTTTCTCTAAGCATATTGCCAGGTCTCTCATGATTCGAGGATTTATTTGCGGCAGTTGTAGCTCCGTGCAAATAACGTACGTGGTTTCTCACTATTCGAGTTATTTGTTAACAATGTTCTAATGCAGATTGTTATACTTGTAAATAACCAGTAACTGAAATTCTGACTGTTTGTACCTACATCATATCTACCAGGCGTTTGGTGTTACATCCTCCTTAGGCACCACAAACAATATTAAAATGTATGTTCTAAAGTATGAGAAATACAAATTTCGGAAGTAGCTTCGAAGAGTGATTATTCTTGAAGTGTGATAGTGTGGAAGTAGATTGATTTAGTTCTATGTTGGATTCTCACACTTCGTGAGTGAGTGTTTTAAACGGTGACAAATTTCATTATGGGGGACCACATCTAGAATAAACGTACCAAATATGCGATACATGACTTTAAAATTGGACATAAATTTGCATAATTAAATTTTGAAAAAAAAATGAAACACTGTGTTTAGCAACATAAAACATAATAGAACTAAAATGTTGAAAACAAGTTTTCTAGATTTTGTAGGAGTAATTTCTTATAAAATGGATTTACAACTAATGCAGTCGCCAGTACAAATATCTTTCAAGTTACATACATACATACATACATACATACATACATACATACATACATACATACATACATACATACATACATACATACATACATACATACATACATACATACATACATACATACATACATACATACATACATACATACATACATACATACATACATACATACATACATACATACATACATACATACATACATACATACATACATACATACATACATACATACATACATACATACATACATACATACATACATACATACATACATACATACATACATACATACATACATACATACATACATACATACATACATACATACATACATACATACATACATACATACATACATACATACATACATACATACATACATACATACATACATACATACATACATACATACATACATACATACATACATACATACATACATACATACTACATACATACATACATACATACATACATACATACATACATACATACATACATACATACATACATACATACATACATACATACATACATACATACATACATACATACATACATACATACATACATACATACATACATACATACATACATACATACATACATACATACATACATACATACATACATACATACATACATACATACATACATACATAATACATACATACATAATACATACATATATACATGTATACATACATACATACATGACATACATAATACATACATACATACATGACATACATGACATACATCATAATACATAATATACATACATACATACATACTATACATACATACATACATAGTACATACATACATACATATTATTACATAATGTATACTATTACTACTGTACTGTGTATGCGTACAACATACTACAGTACATACTACATATTTATGTAATATACATCATACATATTATATCATAACTTGAAAGATATTTGTACTGGCGACTGCCATTAGTTGTAAATCCATTTTATAAGAAATTACTCCTACAAAATCTAGAAAACTTGTTTTCAACATTTTAGTTCTATTATGTTTTATGTTGCTAAACACAGTGTTTCATTTTTTTTTCAAAATTTAATTATGCAAATTTATGTCCAATTTTAAAGTCATGTATCGCATATTTGGTACGTTTATTCTAGATGTGGTCCCCCATAATGAAATTTGTCACCGTTTAAAACACTCACTCACGAAGTGTGAGAATCCAACATAGAACTAAATCAATCTACTTCCACACTATCACACTTCAAGAATAATCACTCTTCGAAGCTACTTCCGAAATTTGTATTTCTCATACTTTAGAACATACATTTTAATATTGTTTGTGGTGCCTAAGGAGGATGTAACACCAAACGCCTGGTAGATATGATGTAGGTACAAACAGTCAGAATTTCAGTTACTGGTTATTTACAAGTATAACAATCTGCATTAGAACATTGTTAACAAATAACTCGAATAGTGAGAAACCACGTACGTTATTTGCACGGAGCTACAACTGCCGCAAATAAATCCTCGAATCATGAGAGACCTGGCAATATGCTTAGAGAAAAAATTTTCAATGCCACGAAATTGGTATATGTTTTATTAAGATGAGTTAAACTGATTTACATGAAAGTTTTTTGACCCGAAATATAATATATACGTGTATGAACACCTATAATCATAGAATGAATTAGCATACATGCGTACATGAATGATTTGAAATATTGTGAAGATTTAAATTTCGTATATACAATTACAGGTAATGGAGAAAAGGTACCAAATATTATTTTTTCCTGTAAAACATTAATATGAAACATAAAATATTCCATGCATATTCATTAAACTCGTTTTAATAATGGATCAATTCTGTTTAGGAGGGTGTGAATCACAGAGGGTATTCTAGAATTATAGTACGCCTAGGAAGGGTAATTTATTACCGAAGTAACTCCACATTCCCTTGCTGATACACTCCCACACGTGAATACCATCTCACACCTTATAATTTTCCAGACAATATTTCACCAGAATGAGGCAAGATTCCTGCAAATTTAAGTTGTTTCTTTTGGCTGAACATTTCAATTTCTTGAAATAATAATTGAAAATTACTTCTTCATATTCAAATTTACCCTGAGCAGAGCCATAGACATCGATTGTTAGTCTGTTAGGACAAAACGTATCGATCTAGTTAGGGGAAATATTAGCCTTTTTACCAATTTTAGGCCAGCAGATTTCGTCGGAGATGGATGGTACTGGGGATGATAATAACCCCAACCCCTTTGACACGCCCGACCACTTGAGTAGGCGAGATAAGGACGATGTGACAAATACTTGAGGAGTTGCGATGGGCGAGGATGACACGAATGTTACCAGAGGATCCGCTATCATGGAAGAAGAAGAAGCACTGAAAAATTTGTGGGCTTTCGATTAAAATAGTGTACTGGAACCGCCTAAAGGTGCCGATCCAGTCAAGTTTTACCAGAACCTCTACTTTCGACAATCTGAAAGCACCACTCGCTACCGATGGGAATGCGTTGTGTAAGATTCAATTCTTGAAAAAAAGTTAAAAAAGAAGAAAAGCGGCCGAACTATGTACGGTAAAAGTAGTAGAGAAGAATAGCGAATTTGAGGATTGAGTCAAAGCTCTTGAGAGGGCAATTTTGAAAAGGAAATCCTTGGAAAACCCCTCAATGACGAGGTTACGTGAGAGAATAGCCAAAACCGAACTCGATCAAACGAAGAAAAAAGTCGATTTCGAAGTTGCGCGGTTTTACAATGACTCCTTGTATATACCAATCGATGATGATAAAGTACCATCCAAGGAGGACGAAGAAACTGCAATTGAGCAGAGTCAAACAGAAATTACTCGAAAACCCGTGGCCAGTTCAACGTTGGTGAGAGCTATTAAAAAATGAGAGCAGAGTCAGAGCTCCTGAGAAATCTTGGAACAAATAAAACTACTAAGTTTGGAAACAAAGTCTCAAATTAGAGGGCAGTTCGATTATTTCAAAAGAAAAATCGACCGACTGCTGATCTCGAGAGACCCAATACCACAAGTTTTACGGGGAGAAACGTCGAACATCTCAGCTGACTTTAGGCATGAGACACCATTTCCAACAATCTTGAGACACCTTAAAGACACGACGGTTCCTACATACTTGCCAAATCAGAGAGAGAGAACGCCAGTACGAAGATACCTCAATGTAGGAGGAAACCAGACATTCCGTTACAAAAAACATCGAGATTGTTCGACCCTTCGAGAATGCTAGCGTACACTGGACACAAGGACCATCGAACTCCAGAAGAATTCCTTAGAGAATTTGAAAGCTGCGTTGAAGATCTGGACCAAGACGACGAGCAATTGGGCCAAGTTTTTGGGAAAATGATGGACGTAAACAAGTTTTCAGGAGGAGCAGTCTATCGAGAAAATTGGGGCTACCAGCAAGCTCGAGATCATTTCGTGACCATTTATTGGAACAAGTCGAGAAAACGAGCCCAGGAACAAGACATTTGAGATGGTCAATATGATTCGAGAAAATACGATTCGATAGCTGACTATGCCATACACATATATACTTGACTATTAGAATGTGGCGAAGACATCCAGACTATATACGGATTCCTGGAGAAGAAAATATCAATGTCGTATAGAGATAGAATATTATGGTCCGACGTCGTGAACCTAGTCGAGTTCTCAACAAAACTCGAGTATCTACATAACTTGTTTCACGAAGAAAATGCTGGGAGTGTAAAGAAACAAATGAAACAGCAACCAGTATTAAACATTGGTGACCAAAAGTACGCAGATTCGTATATTCTCGATGAAGCCCCCCATCAGAACCAGGGAAACTGAAGAAGGCGCCTATGGCTGGTCGCATAGGACACCCTGTCAGAAAATACGATAAAAACAGACCGACAACTGTGATGAAAAACGAGTTCACAGTACCTGAATAGAAAACGTACCAAGTTTTCGGAGATGCAACTATCATGAGTTGGTTAAGAAACAGTGGCTTGTTGATTGCCCTAAACCTAAGCATAGATAAAACAGCAGGTTTTGAGAAATTAAATCGATTGGGCCCTCTCCTAGAAGTTATACGGAGGATTGCAAAAGAAAATACTCGTATTATCATTGGTTTTGGGGAAAAATTTATACTGAATCTGGATGCAGACGAAGACACGTTCATCTCAAGACTGCGATCTCGCCTCAACGAGTTATTCCAAAAACGCCAAGTTGAGAAAATAATCGTTACTACGATTTCACCAGATCCAATGAGAATCGATAACCAGTTCTATAGATCCAGACTTCGGAGATTTAATAGCCGAGTTTGGAACCTCAAGTCCGACTTCAAGGACGTATATATTCTCGATATTGAAAGAATCTTCACTCGAAAATATGAGAACAAGAACAAAGATAAAGCAGTCACCCTGGGAGATGAAAGATCCATCTACGCCGTTCCACGTCAATACAACAAAGAGGAGACACACCTGATCGATGAGAATTTAGCGTCTCTGATTGCAGACCACGTTGATCGTAATGACAATGAAATAAGTCCCAATGTTAACCTGTTCACAGGGTACAAAGATCAAGATCAATGTAAAAAAAATGAACAATCAGAAGCTAACGACCCCCAGCAAATCGACGAAAAGGACCTGTATGGGACATTCTGCTTACATATCAAGGACGATGTCGAATCAGATCGGGAGGAAATTGAATCAGAAAACAACTTCGTCGACACAAGACTGTGGTTTCCGCCCTTCATAATAAACAGCATTATGGGCAAAGCGAGAAACACTTATAGGACATACATCGATCAAGGCTCTCCATACAGTTGGATAACTGAAAAATTCCTTCAGTTTCTCGAGAAACATAATCCCAATTTATACCTCATGCACGTGAACTGCCCAATGAAGAAGGTGGGATATGTTGTTGGAAAACCTGCTATACAGGTTTATGGATCGATAAATTTACAATTCATAATGGTCGGTAGACACGGAGACGATATCGAAATGACAACAATGCTCCACATAAATAAGAATTTAAAAGCACTGATCATACTAGGTTGAGAATTCCTCTACGAACACAACGGAAGACCCAGTGTGGGATATCGGTTAGTCGAGTTTGTAGATCCACGAGATAGGTGGAAACGAATCGAGATACCAGGAGTCCAGTTTGGTGACGTTGAACCTATTCTCAACATTGGACCAACGGACGAAACTCCATTTGAGATCGAAAGCAAAATCAAGAAAATATTAAAGGAGCTAGAAATATCTAACAAAATAGCTCAAGAGTTTGGAGATGTCCAGCGAGGAAACCACGAAGCCTTTGCTGAAAGGATTGGTAAATGCGCAGTTTATACGCATACCCTAAACATGTCCCCAGATACGAAAAAGATGGACGAGAAAGAGAGGATAATTCCAAATGCTTGGATCCCAAAAGTAAAAGAACTGTTCAACGATTGGGAAAGACAGGGAATTATAAGTCCTGAGTCGAGCGAGTACTTTTCACCGATAACGTACACAAAAAAAGAAAACGGTGATATTCGCCCCTGCCTCGATGCTCGAAGGATAAATCAATATATTGGTACAAGAGGAGATACGGTCCCGCCCATTGAAACAATAAAACTAAGTTTATCCGAGATGAGAGTGTTTATGAAACTAGGCACAAGATGGGGATTACTACAAATTCCGTTGGCGCCAGAATCCTGGAAGTACATAGCTTTCCGATTCCAAGGAAAACCATATGTTTTAAATCAAATAATCTTCGGCTTGAAAGACGCGATGCAAGCCTTCGTAGCAGCTATGAGAATCGTCTTAAGTGGACTCGACCATTGCATCATGGTATATGTTGACGATATCTCGATACATTCTAGAACACACGAGGAACATCTAGAACACATTCGGTTAGTTCTCGAGAGATTTGTAAAGTACAATTTGACGTTAAAATTAGAAAAATGTTCATGGTTCTGAGACACAGCTCGATACTTAGGGTATGATATCGACGCTGATGGAATACGACCCAACCCGAAACAAGCAGAGGCCATCCACAACTTTAAAGCTCCAACAATGAAGAAAGAAGTTTAATCGTTCCTCGGAGTAGCAAACTACTATCGAGGACATGTTCCTAGATACGCCGATATAATCGCTCCGCTGTGCAACCTGTTGAAAAACGATGTTACATTTGAGTGGACTGACGATCACCAGAGAGCATTTGAACAAGTAAAATCAGAAATGGTTAAGTGCCTGCTACAATCGCATCCAGATTGGAACCTCCCATTTTACGTAATCACAGACGCTTCCGACTTCGCTATCTCAGGAATAGTCGTACAATTCCTCAGCGAAAACGAAGATAAAAAACCGAAGGTGCTATCGATGGTAAACAGATTATTGAAGAAATCCGAAAAAAATTATCCTACATTTGAAAAAGAAATGTTAGCGATAATATATACAATGAAGAAAAACTTATACATGCTCACTGATCACGAAGTTCAGATACGAACCGATTGCCAGTGCCTACAGTACCTCATAGGCTTGAATAATGATGTTTACCAGAGAGTAGCGTAGTGGAGAACATTCCTCACTAGCTTCACAATAACCGCCACCGAACATATACCTGGCAATAAAAACATCGCAGCTGACGCTTTGAGCAGATACTGTTCCCCACTCGTAGCTGTAGTATACTGGAACACAGATTTCCCGATAGTGTTAATGTTAATCGATGATAACAACACAATCACCATATCATTGCTTGTGAACAACATTTCGAACCTACAAAAGAAAAGTAGGGAAATTACAGGTCAAGTTGAAAGACAATCACCTCGTGTCGAGAAGGAACAGGGTATCGTCTATTATGTAAATCGTGATGAGGATATTAGAATATACGCCCCTGAATCAACCCGCAAATTGTTGATCAAATTCTACCATGAAAAATTTACACATACTGGATCCCGGAAAACACTGGAGTTGGTACGACAATTTTTCGATTAGCCTGGATCAAAGAACAAAATCGAATTATTCTGCTCGAACTGTGAAACCTGCAAAAGATCAAAAAAATACAAATACGACTTTGTCAGGTCCCTTCTTATCGGTTTTTGCGGACAAACCTGGCCAGCTATTGTCCATCGATCTATACGGTCCATTACCGTCAGGACGTGGAAAAGTAAATCAAATCTTTGTTGTTATGGACATTTTCTCCAAATTCACGAAGCTCTACATGATAAACAAAGCTTCAGTTAAAGTCTGTATCGATAGAATGAATCGTTTTATCAAAAAATATGGCAAACCTGAAACGATTCTATCTGATAATGGAAGTCAATTCACAACAAAAGAATGGATCGATCACTGGAAACAGTTGAAAATCCAGCCTAGATTCACATTGCCATATACACCATCATCGAATCCAGTCAAAACACGGATGAAGAACGTTGGCTATGTCCTTCGAATAAAATGTCCAACCAAGCATAGCAACAGGTACCAACACATTGACGAGATCGATCATAGGTTAAACCATATCGAGCATGCTACCACTGGAATACCGCCAGCAACTTTGATGGAAAGGGTAAAATTCGATTACGAAGGAAGAACGATCGCATTAAATGACGAAGAGAATAAAGCGTTCCTAGAAAAAGCGATACAAAACACAAAGAAAACACTCGCGCAGCGGAAAAAGAATAACGAAAACAAAAATCTCACCGATCTCAATGTTGGAGATATGATCCATACAAAAAAACATACACTATCCAATAAAGCTGTGGGAATTTCGTCAAAACTCAACCCAAAATTCGTCGGTCCCTGCGAAATCATCGAGGTGAAGGGAAACGGAAGTTATCGAGTCTGTACGCCAAATGGGAAAATCCTCAAACGAAATTTACATGAATTTAAGCGATAAAATCCATCCACCATCAATCAACATTAACAATCTGAAACAAAAACACCTCGAGAATAAATCCCATTAATTGAAAATAGAAATTAATCAAGATGAATACAAGATAGTTCGATCACAAAAGTAAGATAATTCCACTTACATCATCATCCAATCCCTCATCACAGAGTTCAACAACCATGACATCGAATCATTGATTCGATCAACTCACCGATGATCATAAACTCATCGATGACATTGTGGTTGGGGGGAGTGGTCAGGAATCCTGATCAAACAACAACGCAGATATCACAACAATGATCGAACAAACAAAAAACGAGTTTTTGAATTTTCGAATTTTGCCAAAAAATTAACGAGATTTTCTCTTTATTAATATTAGTTATAATTTTTATTGTAATGATAATTTTATATCATTTTATATTCTACCATATATTTCGTATCTTATTACCAATTATTCTTCTATCTCCATTTCGTATATAATTTCATTCGTACATCCTGTCTAAAATGACGTCAGTAAGACTTGTCAAGACTTGCATCATGACATCACCTTTTCTAGCTAATATAAAATTCTCTTAATAAACATAATAATGTTACCTATTCCTTGAATACAAAAGACAATTCAGCAATATTCTTAATTCCTCTTAAAATTGTAGCTACACCCATTTTATGTCATAAACATGTTATTCTATTGGCTCACTCTAAATTACATAGATTATAGCAACCAATCACATTGTATATCTTCCACGACACCAATGTATATTTCATTCGAATCCATACCCTTAGATCTAAGCCTATTCAATTATTAACTTACCATTATTCTACCAACATCTTCTCTTGTACATTATAATATTTTCATGTACATATTTCTGAAATATACACTATAAGTAAAATAATATATGTGTCGTGTACGTTTTGTAACAATTATACCATTACAAAATATTGGCGCCCGAACCACGGACAAACGAATCGTAAAACGCGAGTAAAAATTTTTTCTAAACATCAGTGCAACATAAAAATAAAAATTTTTTATTATCCAGAAAAAACAGTGGTGTCAATAAGTAATAAAAAATTAAAAATTTTTTTAAGTATAAAATAAAGTGCGGATTTATCAAATAAAAATTGATATCGAGAAAACACGAAGCAGTCTCAACTGGAGGCAAATCCATCGAAGATCGCACAGCCGAATCCATCGTCGCAAATTTCGAGGCCTACCAGTACGAGTTCAAATATTTGGCAATGACTATTCAGCATTCCCGAAGTCAAAATATGTCAAAGTGCTGCAACAATCACGCAAAACTAAGTGTTTCAAACTCTAATACTTCCATGCAAGACGAAAATTGGGGAAATAAAACAACTCCAAACGCTAGTGCCTTCAAACCAAACCATTGGATCACAGAACTACCAAACAGTAGTTTACTCAATCTTTGGAAAACTATTAACTCTGCACCTTTTCCTAAACATAAAAATAGACCAGAAATCCAACTAGCAATTAGTTTATATATCCATATTCATAAAGATCCTTTAATTAATAAACTCCTTGAAAAAGATAACGAAAACGATTTAATCTTTCCATCCCAAAATCCAGCAAGACTCGCAAAAATTAAAGCTATACAAGCCATTGAAGGTACCTCTTTCAATACTAAGCTAAGCACTATAGACGAAGATACTACATTTAATCTAGAATTATCTAGTGCAAGTTCAGATAATAATTATTCTGACATATCATTTACACCACAAGAAGATTTAATTAACCTTCATACTCCATCCAAATCACCCGAAGAAGCAATTTTAAAATACAATCTATTAATAAGAAAATTAAAAACAATTTTAACAAAGATGGCAAACGAAACACCAATAACCAATATAAGACCATCAACATTTTCAAATGCCCTAAATGAAAATATAAAAACATTTTTAAAACAATTCGAAAACGAATGTGAAGCATTTGGCTGGAATGAAGACGCAAAAATGAAAAAAATTAAAATTGCATTCAAAGGAAATGCACAAACAATTTTCAACGAATTAATTTCAAATGACGAAAATTTAAAGGAATGGAAAGATCTAAAACCAAGACTACAAGAAATTTTCAAAAAAACAACACCCCAATTAAGAGAAAATCTATATAAAAGAAAATATAAAGGAGATGACGTCTTTATTGATTTTGTAATTTTTGTATCAAATACGCTAAAAGAAATGGAACCTGAAATAACAGAAGAAAGAATCATAGACCATATTTATCGTTCCATTGGTGAAAAAGAACGAGAACATATGGTTAAATCAAAACCAAAAACATTAGCTGCATTACAAACCGCCTTTGATGATTATCTTTATTGCAAAGACACGGTACGTCCTCTAATATATCCTATTTTTGCATCAGAACTTGAAAAAGTTAAAAAACAACTCGAAACATATAGAATAGCTATGGAAGAAGCTAATGAAGAATTAAAAAATTTAAAAACATCATCAAAAAAACAAATCTATATTGTCCAAAAAGACAATGTTACCAAAAGTCCAAAAAAATGATGAAAAACATGATACAATTAATGAAACCAGTATCACCAACAATGACACAATAATCTCAGAAATAAGAAAATTAGCCGCAGCAGTAACAAGTTCCAAAAATAATGAAAATAACACATCACAAAATAAACAATTTAACAACTCTAACTACCAAGGAAATAATTTCAGAGGAAATTTCAGAGGACGAGGTAGAGGACGTGGATATTATAATAATTATAATGGAAATAATTATAACAATATTAATAATAATAATAATTCAAATAATTTTCCCACTTTACCTCAAAATCAAAATAATTTCCAAAACCAATACAGTTTCCAAAACCAAAATTACAGAGGAAACAATTTCCGTGGACAAAACAACAGATTTTTTTGTGGAAATTTTCGTAATAATTATAATAATTTCCAACAATATCCTAACAACTTTAATCAAATCCCATTTATGTATGTCCCTATGTCATATCCAAACCAAAATCAATCATATCCAAATCAAAATCAAACCCTAAATCAAAATGCTGTCCAAAACAATATTCCTAACAATATTCCTGCTATTACCTACCCACAGCAAAATGGAACATCGCCAAAAAACGTATAAACAATCCTGCAGTACAATATGCCACTGCAGGAGAAAATAAAGAAGTAGGAGAACCACCACCTATCAAAGACATAAACAATAATAAAAAAATAAATAAACCAAATATTATTGTTATTGCACCAACTGGATGAAACGAAATCAACTGTCGTTTATACCTTCCGTGTAATGTATTAGGAACAGATACATTCGGATTGATTGATTGTGGAGCTGAATCAACACTTGTACATTGGAATCTAGCAAAAAATCTACCATTAGAACCTACAAATGATAAACTATATGCTGCAAACGAAATAGAACTACAAATAATAGGAATTTCTACAATCCCTATCATTTTTAAGAAACGTTCTTTCCCAATTAAAGCATATGTTGTCAAGGATCTAATTGAGAATATTATAATACGTTACGATTTTCTTGAAAAATATAAAACCATTATAGATTTTTCATCTGGAAAATTTTCAATTCCATGTGAAGAAGAAACCATTTCAATATCAATTCCAAGATGTTCAACAAACACCAAAGAAGAAAAAGAACAAGTAACATATGTACGAACAAGCGATACTTATTTAATTAACCTAAATGAAAAAATCACTTTACAAACTTTACCTCCTTTTGTGAAATTGCTGAAAAATGAAAATTTTGAAAATAAAACTAATTTATTAATATCAAATAATAATTCAATTGTTACACTTTTAAATCCAACAAACAACACGAAAAGGATACGTAAAAATCAAATAATAGGTACATTATGTTATTATGATAAAACACCATCTAATCAAAAAAAGATTTGTGTCACACAAAACAAACTTTGTGATTTCGAAGGTGTTGAAATCAAAATATCAAGCAAACTATCGCCTGAACAAAGATCAATAACAATTGATAAAATTAAAGACTATGTTGATATCTTTACACACTCTACAAAAAACCTTTCATTAGCTAAAGTACCACCAGTCCATATTCATCTTAAAGACAATACCCCTGTGGTAAGAAGAAATTATAAAATGGCTTACAAAGAAAGAATGGAATGGTTGAAAAAGATAAATGAATTGGAAACAGCTGGAGTTCTCAAAAGACAACCATCAACATACGAATCACCTATGTTTCTGAAAAAGAAACAAGACGGATCTTTCAGACCTTTAGTTGACTACAGAGCAGTAAATAACAAAATAAAAAAAGATAGAACAAGAGTCCCAAGAATAGACTCTATATGGCCCCATCTACGAACAAAAAAATTCTTTTCTATCATAGATCTTAACTCTGGATATTTTCAACTACCACTCGATGAAGAATCAAAACCCATCACTGGAATCAACATTGAAGGAGTTGGTTATGTTTTCAACAGCATGCCACAAGGACTAAGTCTTAGCCCTTCAGTATTTCAAAAGGGTATGGTTGATATTTTTCATGATATCCTATGGAAAAAAGTTATTGTATATATTGACGATATCTGTGTTTTTGGAGAAACTTTCGATGAATGTTTAAATAATACTGTAGAAATTTTATCAAGACTCAAAAAATTCAACTTTCGTGTAAAAACAAAGAAAAGCTTTTTTATGCAAGACTCCATAGAACTACTGGGACATAAAATTGGTCATGGAAAATTAGAACCATTATCTAAAAACATCGAAGCTATCAAAAATATGAAACCACCAAGAACGCTAAAAGAAGTTAGAAGATTTATTGGAATGGCTGGATACAATCGTAAAATGATATCTGGCTTTACGAAAAAAATGTTACCCCTTCTAAAAATCCTTGAAGGAAAAGACAGTAAATTGAACGAAAAAATTGTCTGGTTACCTGAACACCAACAATGCTTCAAAAACATGAAAAATATACTTTTATCGGAACCTGTCCTACAAATTAATAACCCTGAAGCTTCAACTTTCCTAGAAGTTGATGCATCCAAAGATGCTATAGGAGCAGTATGTCGTCAAATTGATCCCGACACAAACTAAAAATACACTATAGGATATTTTTCTGAAAAACTAAACAAAAACCAACAACACTTGTGTTCCTTTGACCTTGAAATGTTTGCAATAACGAAATCATTTCAACATTTCAGAGATTTTCTACTTGGAACAGATTTTATAATCTATACAGATCATCAACCATTGACGTATCAACATCGTTTTAAAACTCCATCTCCCAGACTAGCAAGACTTGTCTCAAAACTCAGTGAATTTACGTTTGATATTAAACATATTTCAGGAAAAGAAAATGTCATGACAGATTTTCTGTCCCGACCTTTCAAAGACAATGAAGATTCAATAAGATTTGAAATTTGGACAATTCATGACAACAGACAAAAATATTAATGCTATAACAAGATCAGCAACAAAACTAGCCGAACAAAATAAAGAAAAAATTCAAGATAAAATTACATCATTGAAAAAAGAAAGCATCAATCTACTTTCAAATCATAATTTTGATCCGATAACAAAAAAAGACGAAAATGGAATTAAAGAAAATGAAATCCCTAAATTTCATATTACTGGAGAACCAATAAAAACATTACTTTATGGAAAAGATATCCCTCTTGAAACATTAGCTGATTACCAACAAATAGACGATTATTGGGGACAAGTATACAAATTTCTAAACCAAGATTTTATTGATGATCGTGCGTTAGTAAAACAAATAGAACGTCATGCCCATAAATATTTTATAGGTAATGATGATATCATGTACAAAAAGAAAAGTTTTAATTATAACCCATTTTTACCTGTACCAATCATTCCAGATGCATTAATCCCATCTATTTTAAAGGGAAATGCATGATAATCCTTCTGGAGGAGGACATTTTGGTCGTAAAAAAACACTTGAGAAAATTAAATCAAAATACTTTATACTAGGACTTGTAAAAAAAGTTAACGAGTATATTAAGTCATGCCATGAATGCCAACTACAACAAAGAAATCCGAAAGAAATTGGAATGATGAAAGCAATTCCTGTCAAGGAATTCAATCCATTTCATCATATCGAAATTGATTTCATTGGCAAATTTGACAATAATTACGAACGTAATTATGTTTTAGTCGGCGTTGACAAATGCACAAATTTTTGTGTAATAGAACCTGTACGACATCCCAATGCTATAAGCGTCGTGAAATTTATTAAAAAAATTATGACTACATATGGTAAACCTAAGATCTTTACGTGTGATAACGGTACGCATATCCGTAACGACCTTGTACATAATTTTTGCAAAGATCAGAACATAGACATAATACATTCATCAGCCTATAGTCCGCAAACTCAAGGACTAGTTGAACGAACAAACGGAATTATTAAAAAATGTCTATCTAAATATAAACCAAAGATGGAAGAAGAATGGATTGATACACTTTTTAGTGTTGTGTTTGCATATAATACATCACCCATTCATTATCTCAACAATACCTCGCCGTTTTTCTTTCTTCACGGTTATCAACCTCGAACGCTATTTGATGACAAATACAAAATACAAATACCAACATCACTCGATCAACGGAATACAAATCTTGAAGAATTGCAAAAAATAAAAGATCAAGTACCCGAACTAAAACAACAAGCTGCAGAAAAAAACTCTCAGTACTATAACAAAAACAAACTGTTGAAAGAATTTAAAACAAACGATCTTGTTTTGATTCGTCAAAGTAAGAATGTCGCAAAAAGCAAATTTAAATTTCGTGGACCTTATCGTATCGTGAGTAGAAATTCAGATTTGAATTATACAGTTAGAATTGTATATGAAAATGACAAAAATAATGTAGATGAAAATATTCATGTAAGACGTCTTATCCCTTATACGGAACTTCCCACAAACAACAATGAATATTTCATACCACCTGAAGTTAAAGATGAACCGAAAAACAATCATCCTAAAACCAAAAAAGGTATATCTACTAAACAGCCGAAAGATACGATGTATAATGACATAATACAAACAAAGGAAAACAAGCACCTAATTTCCTACATCAATGACAAACCTACTATCGAAGATGCTACAGATAGTGAAAATGAAGAAGATAGTAAAAATGATACTAAAGTCAGTCTTCAGCGTAATAAACCTGTAGAAAAAAGCTTGTAAATAATATTTGTACATATTGTTCTATATCCTTTCCCTTTCTATACCTATACTGTACATATCTATTCCTCTAACTTTTTCTATAAATATTATCAACTTATTATTAGTAGTATTATTGTATGTGTATATATCATCTTATTTCCTTTCCGTAGCTATAATTTTATCCAAATTTTCAATTCCTACTCTCTCCCATTCCCTTCTATAAATTTCTTCAAAATAGGAAAAATAAATTCTATATATTTTCTCTCTATTCTCTCTCTCTCTCTTTTATTCGCAACATGGATCAATTTATATATTTATTTATTTTATTACTCCAATATTCACCTTTTATTTAAATTACTTTTGAATTTGTATATTTTTATGTCTTACCTTTATGTGTATATTTTATGTTGACGACACCAAAGTTTATAAATATCTTGGATAATCCTATGCTGGCCTTGCCGCGTGACCTCGTCTGGCCAATGCAGGTTGCCTGGCAATGAAAAGCGCCGGAACTCTTCCCCGCATTCCCCAAATGACTGCAGGACCTCTTCCTATATTGAAATTTCGATATTGAGAAACTGCCCGGAAATGAAAAATACTCCGCCCACGACCCAACAGTGGCAAATTGTCGTCTTCACTTTCTTCCTCACTGCTGTCTTCTACAGCAGGTGATGCTGCTAAAATAGCACTCCTTTCGACAATTTGCAGGTTCATCAACTCATTATTTTTCTCAATTAATGCTTCCTCTCTCGAACACCCCTAACATTGTGGTGGCGATGGTGGAGGATTTTCAGGAGTCACGGCTCTATTTAGGCATTTGTTATTTGTGTCCTTCCACTGAACAGCCTTCGAATCTATCCAAAAAGTATTGGAATCTCGGTTGATTTTTTCCAATTCATGATTCCATATACACCTCTGCCCAGGATTGACTGTCAGAGCTGCTGCCTTACCATCTTTTGATGTACTAGGTCTAGCAATCTCCTCATCCATGTCAACCTGAGTGGATTTTTCTGAGGTTTGTTTTCTTGCAGATGGCACATAATCAAGATCACGGAATATAGTTGCACGCAACTCTACATAAAATGTAGAGTTTCCATTAAATATAAATGGATACCGACAGTCTGTATGCCCGGTTATTACCCTTTCTCGAATATTTTTCAGAGCAGTCTTCATCTCAGGTTTTAATATCCTTTTTAGAATGATGAGACCATCATGGGCTTTAATCTCCACATGAGATCCCCAACGCTCTTGAATATATTGAGAAAACCGTCCAAAGTATTTGGGTAAGATAAGCTGACCAATGTCAACGTATCTCAAATGCAAAAATCGACACTCGACAATCTTGTTCATCTCATGTTGTATCATTACAAGAGATGCAATGATAGCTGTCATAAATGACATTGATATTGCATCCACTTGTTCAACTTCATACGAACGTGTCATCACATCGACCTATTTTTATATTATAACCCTTAGGAAAATACGGAATTAAAGAGGATAGTAACCCCTTACAAAACCCTCCGATTCCTCACACACGACCAGATTGGATACGTGCAACCAACCCCGAGCCTTAAAATTGATGTGATCCGAAGACCCCCATCGTTGTCGCATACTATCTTGCCAACCCACCTGATTAGGATGTGTAATGAACCACACCATCATCCACATCTGACGATGTATCACGGATAATGCCCGCCGATAACATTGACACCCTATCCATGCAGAAAACATGTCTAAAGTAATTTTGTCGAATGTTATGGTTTCATCAGCCAAGGCAATCCCACCCAACGGAAAAATCCTACCATCCAAACAACCCCTGAAACCACGATTTTGTACGTACTTTTTTGCATCAGATTCCCAATTGGACCGAATTTCGGAACAACTTGAACTACCCATGTTACTATTTTCTGTGGTTATCCTCATTTTTACCGACTGCGTCAGAGGGAGGTATTGTGTTTGGCTTTGTTCCTGGCAATCTAACAAAATTTTGTGCCACACTACAGCATTCAATATTCATCGTACAAATAAGAAATAGGTCTGAAAAAATTCGTATTTTCAAGGTGAGTAACAATGGCCAAAAAAAATTGACAAATTCCCCATACCAGACCCACAATTTTGATTCAAAATTTGGGGATTTTTTCAACACAAAAAGCAACATAACCAATCACAATCCAAGATTCAACATATAAGGAAATAACGCATGCTGATTGGGTCTCCCAAAAGTTCTTATAGTTATATAAATATTTCAAATGTTACCACTTCTCCCAGTAATATATTAGTACCAGTAATATATTAGTACCAGTAGATGTATTATGTAGGATTAGCTCATTTAAAGTCTACTGATATCTGCTGAATAATAGTAATAATGAAAAATAATTTCAGGAAGGCATATGTTGGAAAGCAAACTGTGATTGGCTCATTTAAAGTCCGTTGATATATCTGCTTCAAAATAATAATTATGACAGAAAATGAAAATATCTTGTTTTTCGAATTCCCTTAAACAAACCAATCATGAAGGTGTATTGAAAAACGAAATGTGACTGGCTCCTTTAAAGTACGTCGACTTATCTGCTTGAAAATAATAATTATGAGAGAAAATGAAAAGACCATGTTTTTCTAATTCTCTTAAAACAACCAATCAGAAAGGTGTACTGAAACATGAATTGTGACTGGCTCCTTTAAAGTCCGTTGATATATCTGGTTATATATAATAATTATGAGAAAAAATGAAAATTAGATGTTTACAGAATGCCTTAAACCAATCAATCAGGAAGGTGTATTGAAAAACGAAATGTGACTGGCTCCTTTAAAGTCCGTCGACTTATCTGCTTGAAAATAATAATTATGAGAGAAAATGAAAAGACCATGTTTTTCTAATTCTCTTAAAACAACCAATCAGGAAGGTGTACTGAAACATGAATTGTGACTGGCTCCTTTAAAGTCCGTTGATATATCTGGTTATAAATAATAATTATGAGAAAAAATGAAAATTAGATGTTTACAGAATGCCTTAAACCAACCAATCAGGAAGGTGTACTGAAACATGAATTGTGACTGGCTTCTTTAAAGTCCGTTGATATATCTGGTTATAAATAATAATTATGAGAAAAAATGAAAATTAGATGTTTACAGAATGCCTTAAACCAACCAATCAGGAAGGTGTATTGAAAAACGAAATGTGACTGGCTCCTTTAAAGTCCGTCGACTTATCTGCTTGAAAATAATAATTATGAGAGAAAATGAAAAGACCATGTTTTTCTAATTCTCTTAAAACAACCAATCAGGAAGGTGTACTGAAACATGAATTGTGACTGGCTCCTTTAAAGTCCGTTGATATATCTAGTTATAAATAATAATTATGAGAAAAAATGAAAATTAGATGTTTACAGAATGCCTTAAACCAACCAATCAGGAAGTTGTATTGAAAAACGAAATGTGACTGGCTCCTTTAAAGTCCGTCGACTTATCTGCTTGAAAATAATAATTATGAGAGAAAATGAAAAGACCATGTTTTTCTAATTCTCTTAAAACAACCAATCAGGAAGGTGTACTGAAACATGAATTGTGACTGGCTCCTTTAAAGTCCGTTGATATATCTGGTTATAAATAATAATTATGAGAAAAATGAAAATTAGATGTTTACAGAATGCCTTAAACCAACCAATCAGGAAGGTGTACTGAAACATGAATTGTGACTGGCTCCTTTAAAGTCCGTTGATATATCTGGTTATAAATTATAATTATGAGAAAAAATGAAAATTAGATGTTTACAGAATGCCTTTAACCAACCAATCAGGAAGGTGTATTGAAAAACGAAATGTGACTGGCTCCTTTAAAGTCCGTCGGCTTATCTGCTTGAAAATAATAATTATGAGAGAAAATGAAAAGACCATGTTTTTCTAATTCTCTCAAAACAACCAATCAGGAAGGTGTACTGAAACATGAATTGTGACTGGCTCCTTTAAAGTCCGTTGATATATCTGGTTATAAATAATAATTATGAGAAAAAATGAAAATTAGATGTTTACAGAATGCCTTATACCAACCAATCAGGAAGGTGTATTGAAAAACAAAATGTGACTGGCTCCTTTAAAGTCCGTCGACTTATCTGCTTGAAAATAATAATTATGAGAGAAAATGAAAAGACCATGTTTTTCTAATTCTCTTAAAACAACCAATCAGGAAGGTGTACTGAAACATGAATTGTGACTGGCTCCTTTAAAGTCCGTTGATATATCTGGTTATAAATAATAATTATGAGAAAAAATGAAAATTAGATGTTTACAGAATGTCCTTAAACCAACCAATCAGGAAGGTGTATTGAAAAACGAAATGTGACTGGCTCCTTTAAAGTCCGTCGACTTATCTGCTTGAAAATAATAATTATGAGAGAAAATGAAAAGACCATGTTTTTCTAATTCTCTTAAAACAACCAATCAGGAAGGTGTACTGAAACATGAATTGTGACTGGCTCCATTAAAGTCCGTTGATATATCTGGTTATAAATAATAATTATGAGAAAAAATGAAAATTAGATGTTTACAGAATGCCGTAAACCAACCAATCAGGAAGGTGTACTAAAAAATGAACTGTGATTGGTTCATTTAATGTCCTAAAACCTCAGGCAAGGTCTAACTTTTGCTTTGAACAAGAATCATTAATTTAGAGAATATCAGATAGGTATGAAAATAACTAAAAAATATATATATATAAACACCCTTTTTTTCACATTCACTTAGTTAATAAATTATAGTTAAAATTAGTATTAAAGATCGAATTTGTTTTCTTAGTATTTGTTTAAAAGATTAAAATATCATTGACCAATACCAAAATTTAAAAAAAATTCAAAATTCCCTTTTGACCAGTAAGGAAATAGGAATTAATTAAGAAAAAACAATAGGCTGGAAATGAAATTTGCTTTTACATAAATATTGTAACATCACCAAGCACCTGTCACATTTACTTTTTGTATTGGGTATTTCATACGTATCTGAAACTATGAAGGTAAAGAAGAATCGTGGAGGATTGAAGCGACGAGAGAAACATGGGCAGATATTGAAGATTCGCATTGAAAAATATTTGCAGCAGAAAAATTGAGAAAAAATGAAAGAAGAAGCAGAAGCAAAGGAGTTACCTATTGATGTACTAGATGAAGTGTTTGACTTTGAAAATTCCTGTTTCTGGTGTCAAGAGCCATTGCGAAAAATGAACCCAGATGGTACTATGAGTGCAATTTTCCATGGGAACTGTATTTATAAAATTTTCTCCAACACCTATGAAATACCTTAATAGCCTAACCTAAAAAAAACAGTTCTTTTCAGAACTCCAAATTAATTTCTTTTGAATTGAAAGGTTCAACTCAGCATATCACTCCATCTAAATAAATTGTAACTAATTTGTTACTGACTGCCTCAAAGGGAAGTATTGGAAATCTAACAAAATTTTATAATAGTCAACAGCATTCAATATTCATCGTAAAAACATGAAATAAATCTCAAAAAATTCGTATTTTCAAGGTGAGTAACACTGTCCAAAAAAAATTGAAAAATTCTCCATATCAGGGTCACAATTTTCATTCAAAATTTGGGGATTTTTTCAACACAAAAAGCAACATAATAAATCCCCATTCGAGATTTAACATATAAGGAAATAAAGCATGCTGATTGGGTCTCCCTAAACTTCTTATAGTTATATAAATATTTCAAAATTCACCACTTCTCCCAGTAATATATTAGCACCAGTAGATATATTATGTAGGATTGGCTCATTTAAAGTCTGCTGATATATGCTTAATAATAGTCATAATAAAAAATACTATCAGGAAGACATATGTTGGTAAACCAACTGTTATTGGCTCATTTAAAGTTTGTTGATATATCTGCTTCAAAATAATAATTATAAGAAAAAATGAAAATACCATGTTTCCAGAATTCCCTTAAACCAACAAATCAGGAAGGTGTACTGAAAAATGAATTTTGACAGGCTCACCTAAAGTTTGTTAATATATTTTCTTGAAAATAATAATTATATGACAAAATGAAAATACCATGTTTCCAGAAAAAAACTAATCAGGAAGGTGTACTGAAAAATGAATTTTGACTGGTTCATTTAAAGTCCGTTGATATATCTGTTTTGAAATAATAATTATGAAAGAAAATGAAAATACCCCGTTTTCCAAATTCCCTTAAACCAACCAATCACAAAGGTGTACTGAAACATGAATTGTGACTGGCTCATTTAAAGTTCGTTGATATATCTGCTTCAAAATAATGATTATGAGAAAAAAAGAAAATACCATGATTTTCAAATTCCCTTAAACCAACCAATCAGCAAGGAGTATGGAAAAATGAATTGTAACTGGCTCATTTAAAGTCTGTTAATATATCTGGTTAAAAATAATAATTACCTATATGAAACAATGAAAATACCATGATTTCAGAATATCCTTAAACCAACCAATCAGGAAGGTGTATGGAAAAATGAATTGTTACTGGCTCATTTATAGTCCGTTGATATATCTGCTTGAAAATAATAATTATGAGAAAAAATGAAAATACCATGTTTCTAGAATTCCCTCAAAACAACCAATCAGCAAGGTCTATGGTAAAATTAATTGTGACTGGTTCATTTAAAGTTCGTTTATATATCTGGTTAAAATTAATAATTATATGAAAAAATGAAAATACCATGTTTCCAGAATTTCCTGAAACCAACCAATCAGAAAGGTGTACTGAACGAGAGATTGTGACTGGCTCATTTAATGTTCGTTCATATATCAGCTTGAAATTAATAATTATAAGAAAAAATGAAAGTACCATGTTTCTAGAATTCCCTTAAACCAACAAATCAGGAAGGTGTATTGAAAGTGGGATTTTGACTGGCTCATTTAAAGTTTGTTGATATATCAGTTTCCAGAAATCCCTTAAGTCAACCAATCAGGAAGGTGAACTGAAAAATGTACTGTGGAACACCAATCGTCCAATGAGAGACCAGCATTATGCATATGTTGGAAAATACCGTATAATTGTAAGCACCTCATTTTTTGAAAAGTCATACGATATGATTGGTTCTTATAATAAACACCAATTGTCCAATCACAGACCAGTATACATTATCTAATGAGTATAAATATTTGAGGGTATGATGATTAGTTTGTCATTTACCGACTTCAGTTCTGGCAAGTGGATGTTTCCTGATTCAGTTGAAGCAGTTGAAGCAGATTGTAGCAGCCTTAGAAGAAGAAAAAGTAAAAGAAGAAGAAAAAGTAAAAAAAGAGGAGGAAGAAGAAATAGAAATAGAAGAGGAAGAAGACTTGGAAGGGGAAGCAGAAGTTAGCAGACATAGTTCAAGAAGACGTGACAAGTACAAAATTCAGCTATCATGTTAGGACTACCATATCAGTGTTGCCTACCTGTGAAACTGTAATTGTGTTATTGACTGACTAAGATAAAATATGCTAGTGAGTTCTGGTAGATGCCCCTTTACAATTTCTCCCTAAAGAATTAAATATACCCTTATTGGCTGATTGCACGACGCACGTTCCTTCGTGTATTTTTTTACTGTGCACGCTCCTTCGTGCATAATAAAAAAATTTTGCACGCTCCTTCGTGCATATTAAAAAAATTTTGCACGCTCCTTCGTGCATAAAAATGGACAGTATCTGCATGCACCTTTGTGCATCTTTTAGCATTTCATTTAGAATGAGGGTAGGGATGTTCATAACTGTAAGTATAGAAATATAGAAGAGAAAAGCATTAGTTAGGAAGCAGTCTAAACAGATTTCAAAACAAAACAACCTTCTTGATTTGATTGTTTATCAAAATCAACATGGCCTTCCACCTCAAAATTTGTACTTAAGAATTTGTTTTGCAACCTAATTTTTACATAATTTTTTGTGTACCTTTTTTCACCTCATACCTAATAATAGGTTTTTTGTCTCATTTTAACCATTTCACTCGACATTTTCCCCAAAGAGATTGTAACCCATCTATTGTATAAGAGGCATATTTTTGACAAATAGCAAGGGTAAATTATTGAAAATATGACGGAACTGTGTTATCATATTTCAGATATAATGGCATTATCCAAAAAATCTCGAAAAGCACGGCAAACTGCATTAAAACGAAGGTTGTCAAAGGAACCTGTAATGGAAAAACAGAAGCAACCTACATTGACTGCAACTCGTTTTCGCAGGTTTTATAAAAAATTATCAATGATCTCCAAAAATATGATGTTAGAATTGAAAAGAAGGAACTGGGAGAAGTTTAACAAAAGAATAACTCCTAGGACTCGCGAAAAATTGCTTTTGAAGAAAGCTGAAGAGAGACGTCAAAAGTATGCAAATATGACTCCAACAACTCGAAAAAAACTATTGTCCTCAAAAAGAATAAAAAAAAAAATTGAATTTCCTGATGATATCTGTAAAGTTCCAGTGTTGATTGAAGGTTCTGAGTTGTTTTCTCATATAACATTTCAAACTACCATTAAACAAAAATCCTTAACAGATTATAGTAGACATATATTGAGTACTGCCGAATTCACTTGTGCAATTTGTTTTAAAAACTACTTTAAATATCAGGTGATCTCTATATTTAAATCTTATCTGAATTTGAGCATATTACCGGCTGAAATTTCTGATAATTTCACATGCTGTAATAAATGCTACAATACACTGAAGAAGAAAAAGATACCTTGTAATGCATATTGGAATAATATGTTAGTCAAAAAAATACCACCTGAACTTAAACAGTTAAGTGAAGTTGAGATTCGTCTTAAGTAGAATAACTCCTTTCCTTAAAATTGTTCGTTTACAAGGGGCATGTGGTCAGTTTGGGTTAAAAGAACAAGCTATCTTATTTGCCCAAGAAGTTGAAGAAATTGCTGAACAATTACCGCTTGCATCAGATAGAATAAAAATGATAATAGTTGGCGAGTCGTTGAATAATGTGAAAAAATATAGTGAGTATTCGGTATCGGTTGAACATCTACGTTCTGCTCTAAACTGGCTCGTTTGTAATAATCAATTATACTTGTCCATTGAAATTAACATTCCCAATGATATGGAAAATTTACAATCCCAATTAATGCACGTACTTATGCCTGAGAAGGTGAGAGAAAGTACTGAAAATTTTCCAATTGAAAATGAAAATGCAAAGGTGGGAAATGAAAACATAGCAATGAAATCATCATTTACATCTATTGGAGAAAACACATACATTCTTCATGGAAATTTAAATCAGGGTAGTGTAAATTTTGATGAAGAAATTCGTGGAAAACAATGTACAGCTGTTGCAGCAGCTGCTAATGTATTGGCACATATTAAAAATTTGTCTCTGTGGAACAGTGCTGACATAGATCGAGTTTTGATGGCTGGATCTAGTTATTATAAAGAATGCAATCAAGAAAAGTATTCCCAATATATCTACTTGAGTACTACCGATTTGAAAGATGAAATAAAAATGGGAGCTAACACATACCATGTTACTGTTTTGCCTGATTACATAGTTGGTGTAACCTATTGTCCTGCAAGAAGCCAACTTCCATCAAATGTTTATTGTACTCTTGAACAAGGTTTACTATCTTTCTTTGAAGATTGCCAATATGGTATATTAACAATTTCGATGATGTCCATGGCCGTTATGCATCAGTCAAATGAATTCTGGCTTTGTGATTCACATTCGAGAGGGCCAAAAGGATGTGTTGCAAGGAATAGAGGAAGAGCAATGTTAATCAATTTTTCTCACTGTGAAAATCTAGCACACCATATATTGAAACTAGTAAAATGTTTTAATAATAAAAAACGGGAGCAGTATACAATATCCGGGTTACTTGCTCTTATTGTTGGCAATGAAGAACTCCATATGCAAGAAAATTGTCCTGAGGAAAATAATTTACAAATTCCTACGAACAGAATTAAAAATGATATCGAACAGACGATAGAGGAAATTGAAGAAAATGATAGAAATGATGGGGCCCTAATGACTACAGCTCTAATGCCTATAAATGTAAATATTCCAGCATTAGAAGATTTACTTTCAATGAAGTTGAATGATGATGGTGAGCCAATACCAATTTACAAATTACCAAGAAAAACAGCACCACCAGTGAGTTCTCTGATAGAGATGAGAGCAGAGGAACTGGCTTGGTTTTATTTATTCCCTGATGGAAAAAATGGGTTAAACGAAGAAAGGGAAATACCAATTACAGTGCTTGAATATTATCAAACGAGAGTTATGAGTTCAGATAAGCGTTTTCTAAGATTAGACTATCTATTTTATGCATTATCCACTGTAGAATTGTATAAAGCGAATCAGAATATTTCAGTATGTGGAAGATTGCGACAAAATGGTATTCAGCCAGTTAAATTAGTGGATAACATTCATTTGAGCATGAGAAATATCCGAGGAAGTGGTTCATACTGGCATACAGCATATTGCAATTTATTAGCGATGGTTCGTAATTTAGGTCCTCCATCATGGTATATTACCTTATCATGTAACGATATGAATTGGGGGGATATATTACGAGCATTACTAAAAGCTGATAATTGACCCGATGAAAATCCTCATAATTTATCATTTATGGAGAAAAAAGAGCTCATTGATAAATACCCCATTACATTGTCGCGGCAATTTATGCATCGCTTTAATGGATTCATGAAAATTTTAAAACAAAATGATTCCATATTGGGAGGACCAATTGTTGATTTTTGGTGGAGAATTGAATTTCAGCTCCGGGGTAGTCCTCATGTTCATATGGTTGTGTGGTGCTCTAATCTTCCAAAATTTGATTCTCCAGAAGGAATAAACCTAATTGATAGAGTTGTCTCCTGTATGTCTTCAACTGGCGATAAAATCTTGGATGAACTGGTGAATAGATTGCAAAAGCACAAACATACACCTACGTGCTTCAAAAAGAACAATGTTACTACATGCAGATTTGGTTTTCCTCGACAATGTAGCGCTCAAACAATTATTTTAGGATCAGAGGAAGCATTGCGTAATGGTGGTAGGTTTTGTATATTGAAACGAGATTCAAAAGACCGTATGGTAAACAATTATAACAAAGATTTTCTAATGGTTTGGCAAGCTAATGTAGATATACAACCATGTGGAAATGCCTTGGGAGTGGCATATTATATTTCAAAGTATGTTGCAAAGAGTGAGCCAATAGCAATAGCACAAAGTATTCAAACTGCTATACAGAAAGTTAATGCATTGGGTGGGGATTTTCGAAAACAAATGTTTGCTGTTTCCATGGCCATGTTCAACCATAGACAAGTTTCCGCATCCGAATGTGCATTTCGTTTATGTCACCTGAAACTGAGAGACAGCTCCAGAAAATGTGTCTTTGTAAACACATGCATTCCCGAACAACGATTTAGAATGCTCAGATTAGACAGAGGAGACGTGTTTGATAATATTTTTGAAAAATATGCAGCTCGTTCACTACATTTAGATGAACTAAGCTTAGGAGAGTTTGCTGTAAATTACGAATCCGCTACTAGCCCCAACAAGTGTGCAGAAGATATGGATATAGATGTAGAAGAAATGGGGGAAGAAGAACATCTAAAACGTACAGAGTTCATAAAACTGTTGAATAATAAAGGTAGAATGAAAAAACGTAGTAGACCAGCTATTTTGAGAACACGATATTTCTCATCATCTACTGATCCAGAAAACTATTACTACAGCCTTCTTGTAACACATTTACCATTTCGCAATGAGAGTGAGTTGTTGAAAAATTTTGAATCTGTGCGAGATGCATTCTTCGCCAAACGAAATTTACTTCGTCCAATTAATTTGAATTTAAATAACGAATATTTTATGAACATCGAATTGGAACTGAACGATGCAATTCGTCGAATTGTGGCAGAAAATATTGCAACAGACTTGGAAAAAGAACCACATTGTGAAATACAACTAGACAATGATGTTGTTATTCAAAATAATGATAATGAAGTTTGTGGAGAAGATTTGCAAGAATTGCAAGACTTACGAATGTCTGATGAGTCTTATAACAAAGCGGTACAAACCCTTAATGTAGAACAGAAGAAGTTGTTCTCTCTCATATCAAAAAAATTAATGAATAACGAAACCAATCAAATTTTAATATTCATCACAGGGGGGGCTGGTAGTGGAAAGACATTTACTTTGAAATTGATTGTTGAACAAATTCACCGTTTAAGTTATACAATGATACCTGGTTTGTCACCAGTGGCCATTGCAGCACCAACAGGAGTAGCAGCTAAATTAATCAATGGTAATACACTGCATTCCACATTTTGTCTCCCAATTGAAAAAGGTGGCCCAGAAGAATTACGCCCCTTAAGTGGGGATAGGTTGCGATTGGAAAGGAGCAAATGGAAGCGTATCGATTGGCTAATAATAGATGAAATATCAATGGTTTCTTATATAGTACTAAGAATGGTACACCTACGTTTGCAAGAATTGAAACAAAATGACAAACTGTTTGGAGGAGTAAATATTTTACTTTTTGGTGACTTAATGCAATTACCCCCAATCATGAAAGGAAGTAAAGTCACACATTGCTATCGACAGCCTGAAATATTTAATGGAGAAATTAATTTGTGGAGATGCTTCAGCTTTTGCGAATTAATGGTAAATATGAGACAGGAAAATGATACCACATTTGTTGACTTATTGAACAATTTACGTGTGGGTTCTCTAACCATGGAACAACTAGAAATATTGGATAGTCGTCGTATTCAGATAGATGAAAAGTTTGATGACATAATCAGAATTTTCCCAACAATTAAACAAGTCGATGAATATAATAAAATAATGTCGGATAAATTAAAACTAAAAACAAATTTATATGTAGTACATGCAATTGATAAATCCATTGAAAACAAAACATATGGCCAAATACCAGAATCTAAATTTATATCGCCAGATCCTAATAAGACAGCAGGAATGGTAACATCCATAACTATTGGAATTGGCTCCAGAATTATGTTAAGACGCAATATAAATGTTCAGAAAGGATTAGTAAATGGGTCAATGGGCACTATTTTATCTATAAAATGGCCGGCTTTGAGGCGTCAACAATTAGAATCTGGAGAACTTCCAGTATCCATTGGAATAAAATTTGATGATATTGCTGATTCAGTTGAAATCCAACCTCTTACAACATCATACGATGGGCTTCGCGGATATGGAAAAATAGAAAGAAAAATGTTACCCATTATATTATGTTGGGCTGTAACGGTACATAAACTGCAAGGTGTAACGTTAAATACAGCAGTAGTAGATATGGGCTCTAAACTATTTGCAAAAGGTCAAGCCTACGTTGCCTTGAGTAGAGTTAAATCTTTGGAAGGATTAATAGTGTCTAATCTTCATGTTCCACGTTTATTGAACAACCCTCACGATAAACACTCACTAGAGGAACTGTCGAGATTACGCAATTTAAAATAGTAGTGATCTCTTTTATAAAAGATAACTTTGGTAATATATGTGTGAATAATATTAATTATATTTAATATAATAAAATTAAATAATTTAAAAAATGAAAAAGTTGAAAAACAAATTAAAAGAAATGTTTGTGGGAAATATTTTAAATAATTACTATTATATTATAATTAGAAAATATTGTAATAACATCTAGCATGGTAGCTGGGGTTTTAAAACTTTGTATAGAGTGAGGAGTTTTAATTATTGTCCTGGCGGTTCAGCAGGCCGCCGTAAGCATAGCGGAATTGCAGTATGATTATTAAAATTTGTCAATCTGTGTTGAGTTAAATCCTTTCTATTTCGTGTAGGGTTCAATTTTTTTTGTTAGTATCATTATAATATAAACAATATCACTAGTTTTTTTAATCTTGAAAATATTGAAACATAAAACAATGATCGTATGTATAAAATTATGTAGTCGAAAACTCTTCCTTGCTTTAAATACAGATCTAATATAAAATATTTAACACATTTATTTCAACGTTCAATAGGCTATTGAATTAATCACTAAAATTACCTGGCATAAATTTTTAAAGTTTGTAGAATAATTGAAATCCATTGTGTTGAAAGAAAATTTAATAAAGGACTGATAATATTTATTATTAATTTTCTATAGCACCTGTAATAATTTTGTTAAATTGATTTTTTTTTCGTCACCATAATCAACTTTGAGAGAATGAAAATTATGTCATAAATTATAAATTTAATAATATTTTTCATTCATAATGATAATAAATATATCGAAACTGTAAATGGAAAATATTATTACAATGTTAATTTATGGCTGGGGCTCGTTCTGCAGTTACGTCCACGTCGTGAGTCCTGGGAATTAGAATAAAGTGTTCTAATTGCGAAAAACTGCTTCAAACTTTTATTTTATACTTTATGAAAAACGATTCAAATAATTAAATTTTTGAAAAAAAATGAAACCGACTGCGTTTAGGAACATAAAGCATAATAGAACTAAAATGTTGAAAACAAGTTTTCTAGGTTTGGTAATAGTAATTTTTTATAAAATGGATTCACAACTAACGCAGTCGCTGGCACAAATAGCTTTTGATATTAATATAAAGACCAATACTGGATTAAAATCAATAGGTGAGTGGAGAGTTTTTGACACATTAGGTATATAAGTAATTTAAACATTCTTAACAATTAGTACCCCAATGTTTCAAATAGATGTAATAATGTTGTGTATTAGAATATTGTTAAATCTATGTTAAATTTACCACAAATTGCATCAGAGAAATATGTAATAAAATGAAATCTAATTGCTTCATTTAAAAATTTTGTATTTTATATATATACATATACATACATACATATGTATGTATGTATGTATGTATGTATGTTTGTATGTGTGTGTGTGTGTGTGTGTGTGTGTGTGTGTATGTATGTAACTTGAAAGATATTTGTGCCAGCGACTGCGTTAGTTGTGAATCCATTTTATAAAAAATTACTATTACCAAACCTAGAAAACTTGTTTTCAACATTTTAGTTCTATTATGCTTTATGTTCCTAAACGCAGTCGGTTTCATTTTTTTTTCAAAAATTTAATTATTTTAAATGTACTTTGAATCAAATTTATTTTTCTTTCCCTCTACATTCTTTCAATTGCGTTTTCCAAATTAATATCAGGAACCGAGCGAACACGAACACGCATTTACGCGAACAACCGAAATAATTGACAAAATCTGTCCGAAAAATTAATTGCGAACTTCGCGAACTTTTCCAAATTTATTATTATTCGGATATAGCAATTAAAATATTGTTGTAGTAAAATTTTTAAAATCGTTGTAGGTTTTGTCAGCTCGGGGAATCGAACCTGGGACCTACATATTTGCCAGCTAAAAGCGGTGAACTTAACCACACGGCCATCTCACCGCCAACTATAACTGGCAAATGTATTTTATATTAGACAAGGTATGGCGGTTCCCACACACTTCCCCCCTAGAGAGACTCAACACGAGTTGAACGACATTAGATGCTGTGGGAGGTTGGGTGGAATCAGAAACGCCTCTTATACCTATACGCACAGGCTTATACTACCTATACGGGTTCTATTTCCACTATATAGGGCGCCATCTATCGGCGACTCAAGTTAGGAAGGAGAGTTGTGAGTTCCACCAT
>WOFM01002202.1:0-10883 GCA_011428145.1 Ericerus pela
AAAGTTTCGGGCGAGAACGAACAATTCCTCGATTCGTTAAGAAAACAGCTTCGGATAGCAGCTCATAACCAGACGGTAACTTCAAAAGCGTTAGCCGATAGAGCAGCTTTCCACGAGGCAACAGCGACCGCTATCGAAGGCCAAGCGGAATTTCTCGAACGGGTCATAAGCAGTGAGGATCAAGAACGAGGCCAGATCCTCCGGGGATTGGAGATTCTCGAAGAGATAGTCAAAAATCAAAACGACGAGATCGAGAAGCTACGGACACAGGTGACGGAATTAAACACCGAATTAAATAAGGTGAGCATCCATAATGCAGAACATTTCGCCAAAACCCTCCCCAAACACAACGTCTTAATTCCCCGAACTTTGGCACAACCCCAAAAAGAAAAGATCAAAATAACTTTACTCAAAAAGGGAGATAAATTGTCAGTAAAAAGAAAAACGGGAAAGGACGACATTGACCGAGACGAACCGCTAAGGAAAAAGAAAACCCTTAAAATAAAAAAGAAAACATAATGAAAGACGATAAATTTCAGAGGGTCCCGATCGTAATTGTCGAAGATGGTCAAAAACCCACATCGAGTAAATCAGTATCGATTGTAGAGCCACCTCAGCCACCGAACGCCGAAAAAGAAAAAGGTAAGAAGCTCATTAACTATAGAATCCCACGAATAATGGAAAAAACTAAAGAATTAACGGCCCTCCCGATAGACGCGCCAATCGAAATCGAAGATGACAGTGACGAGAATGAACCAGCGCCACCAGTCCCGATCGATGAGATGCCAAAAGAGCTAATCGAAGGGATCAAATACTGCCCAGGAACCGAGGTGAGAGAGATGTCCGTTCGGGAAATGAAATCGATAATCCCGAAAGTGTTCTGTGTCGCGTTCATCATGGAGAAGACGATCTTCGTGGGTAAGGAGAAGATGCTGTGTTTCGACACCAGTTCACAGGTGTCATATATGAATAAAAAAGTCATCTCCGCAAATCAACAACTGACTCTAGTGAGTCGAGCCACGTGGTCATGTGACTGGTCCATGCCAAAAACAATGGAGTCGAACGAAACGGTCACAATGAAACTAATCAGCCGGACCGGAGTCGAATTCGAAGAGACATTTTATCTGGTGAGACATCCTATGCTCGACATCAATAGAATGGTTCTCGGAGCACCGTTCGCCAGGAAATACCTCCGGGCCGTACAAGGGGATCCCACAAAAGGGGAGATCCTTCTCGTGAAGGACGATCAAACATATCGACATCGATATGAGCTCCCCAGGAGAGTACTCTAAGCATCGAATATCCCGCCCCGCCGATCCCTACTCGAATCGATATAGAGGAATTCCACCTCGGGTATAACTTATTATTATTTCAATTATCTAACGCTCGTCCCCATTGTACCTACCTATCGATCGATTAAATTGACATTTTTTTTTTTGTTTTGTCTATTACTAAAGTATTAATAATTTTTACCAGTTCTTCATGTTCCTAGTTCTATTCCTATTATCGATCGTCTTACTAAGTATAAGTGAATGTAATGTATCATTACTTTGATTATTGTCCTGTTTATTCTTTCTCTTTTGATCTCTCTCGCTACTTATCGTTGTTCGGATCTTATTCAAGTGTACGTTTTATTTTCGTTTTCTCGGACGTAATATATTATTGTTTATTTTGTTTTTCGAATACATCGTTTTTCTTTTTATAATCTTGAGTATTTTTAATCATAGGACCAACCTTTAATAAATATAGTCTCCTTCAGTTAGAGTTACCAAATGTCCGAAGGCTGCGGGTGGTCCCTCGTTTCGAAATTTGGGGGGGGGGGAGTTGTGACATCTAAATTACCCGTAGCCTTCCTCTCACGTCACCATCGACTGTATACTAGTATTACAATAGGGAACGGCTCTCGAATTATAAGTTTGTGATATCGATAAGATAAACAAGAAATACGCCGATTCCCCATCGGGAATAAATTCCCGAAATCTAACAAACATAAAGACACGTCGACCGATGAGTATTTAACGATATGGTGACGTGTAATAATAAGATATCGATCATCGGTGAACTATTTCTAATCTCTTTGACTGTTCACGTTTTAGGCTAATAGGTGAACAGTCAGTCTCGTTTTAGACGTGATCGTTTTTAGTCCGCCGTGAATACGAAATATTATTCACGGCAAATACAGCTCTTTATACGGCAGCAAGCCACCTTTTATTGTTTTCACCGATATTTTCGAATGTGAACGCCAGTAGTAGAAATTAAATAACTCGCGATATTATTCTTTCAAACTCAAAACGAATAATCGATCGAGATTTGTTGGTTCACCGAACTTCGAGAACCATGTGGCGATGTGAAGAATAACCTGCACGACCTGATTGTAGTTACCATAATTGTAAGTAATCTTTTTCAATTGTAATAAAGTATACACTGTGATAATGGGTCGGCCAACTTATTTAATTCCACATACGTAAATTCGCCCGATATACTTCGTAGGCCTAGGGAGCTATCGCTGGTAGGCTGGTGGCCTAACTGTTTGAGCTGGTTTGTGGTTTCGACTCTACGATTGATCGAGACTTATTGATATACTTCGAATCGTGATATCATTCCCCATACTCGGGATGTACGTTCGTTTTCGGACGTCACACTAATAGGTTAATGTTGATGAAACATACTTTTCTCTAGAAGGTACACCTTGTACTCTTTGAGGAATTTGTACCACGGGTCAAAGTTACCGCATGTAATCGGATACAGTGCTTTGGGGCACAGGTTGGGATGATTGCCTCGTCCCAGTCATTCAAACCAACTGCAATGCTGAGGTGGTAACACTCTGCAGACTTCTTTATTTGAATTATGCTGGTGAGAGCATCGAATGCAAAGGTTTTTGCGTTGGTAGAACTGGCAACATTCTTCTAACGTGTTGACTGTGCAACACAAGAAATTGTGATGTGGCCAATCACAGAAAATACAGTTACCTTTAGTGTTAACGTTAAGAACACTAATGGGAATCATCTTGCCTTTTGGTAATTTCAGATAAAATGAGAAATCAGCATCCGTAACAACAGAAGAATTTGTTGTTGAGGTATTAGTTGATATTGTTGATGTATTTGAACGTTTGTGTTACGTATTTAGTTTGGTAGGATTAGATTTATCTTTCCCTTTTCTATTGTCAGAAGATGTAATTGCAAAATTTCTTTTGCCTTTAGGCTGATTATTATTTCAATTTCTATTAGATGCATTGTTATTTCTATCATTATTAGACTGATTTGGATTTGATGATTCTTCTATTTTTTAGGTATATTTGTACTAAGGTTATTAGTAATTTCTTAAATTTTAATAAATTCAAAATTGCTTCAAACAAATGTTTGACATGCCTTTTGCAAGATCTTAAATTATTTTGGTAGAATCTAGGAGGGAATTTTTTAACAATAATATTAAAAAGTTGTTCTTCATCTACAGTTGTGCAGACCATACGATAGTGATCTATCATAACATAGACAGAATCTAGACCATCTAAAATAGATTAAATTCATTCGTTCTTGTAGGAAAAGCTGTAAGTTGTTTCCACAACGCAGCACAGTTTTGCATTTGTCACCATATCTACTATGGAGGAATTTCAGATGTTGAACATAGCCTATATCTTCTGGTGAGAAATGACTTAATTTTTCAGATAAAAATTTATGTAGTGCACCCTGGAGCAAATTTATTTTTTTGGGTATCGCAATGTCATTGCGTTTATTGACATAGTTACTAAATCCATTAATAAAGCCAGGGTAACCCAAAATTTCTCCATTTCATCTTTCCAAATAAAATTTTGAAGGTTTAAGGTTGGTAAAATTCTTTTCTAGTGGATTATCAATCTGAGATTCCCAACATTTAGGAATGTATCCAAAAGATCATTTCGATGAAACAGAAATGTTAGTTTCTGTAGAAGGTTGGATATGTTCAGAGAGTCCCAATAATAAATTAGATTCCATATTATTAACTATAGATATAGGATTATTAATAATAGGTACAGATGCTAACAAATGTTCTGACTGAATAAGAGGTATCTCACATCTAAATGTTTTAGAAGGGTAGTAGCCTCCTGTTCCGCAGAATTTTTGTCTGACATTTGTTCAAATGTATGTTTTTTAGAATTAATTGTTTCAATGCGAGGTTGCCTTGCAGATGATAGCTGATTAGTCTACTCAGATTTGGCAGGATCAGCTTCTGTGGAGCATCCTGGTTGTTCACCAGCAGCTTCTAAAGTTGCATTCAGGTACAATTGTTCAAACTGAAGGATGTTTATTTAAAATTCATAAATGGAGATTGATTCAACTCTTCACTAGTTTTAACAAGAATTTCTGCAAATTCCTTGGCTTGTGTTCTTTATGAAGCTTCTTCTCTTCTTCTTCTTTTAACTCTCCAAAACTTGTTGGAAAGAAGTCGAGGAAGGTTGAGGTTGATTTGTCAGATCAATAGAGCCAGGCGAATATTTCTTCAAAATAATAGCCCGTTTGACTAATAATTCTCACTTACAATTGCAAGAAACAATTGAAACTTTCTTATCTAAGCCTTTTGGTGGAACCTCCAGATCTTGGAGACATGAATCAATTGCGTTGATCTCAAACAAAATTTTGTTGTAATTTTCACCTTGAACATAAGGTGTCTCAAAGAGTTTGTCTACTTCCTTGGCGTACGATTCACAGTCTTTGACCATCACCATGAATTCAATGGCATTGTCAGATAAATCTGAGTCTGTAGATGACAACATTAGCGATAATGTTTTTTATCGAGCCAGTTTATCAAACTTGAATCAGCTCTTTTCCACAGCTCTTCTTCAGCAGCTTTTTTCATTCTAGCTTCTTTGGCCAGACAAATCTTTTCAGCTTCAGGCTCCAGATAAATTTTGTCAGCTTCTAGAGCCTTACAAAGTTTCTCAACTTCTTCAGCCTTTTGGGATTTCTCGTTGTTGGCGGCCTTTTTAGTTTTTTCAACCTCCTTGGCTTTTTTAGCCTCGTGCTACTTTATGAGATTCTTTATAATTTTTTCTTTGTGCTCCTTAAAGAGACATAATTGTTCATCATCGATGTCTTTTTGCTTAGCTTTTTCAGCTAATTTTTCAGCAGATTTCAGTTGATTTTCTCTTTCAACTTCTTCATCCCAGGGGATATGGTTATGATTGGGAAGTGAATCTTCATCACAATCATCATTACTCAGTGACTGCTATTTTTCATCAGCCATGTCTGTGCTGTGAACAGACATACATACTAAAAAAATTTGTATATAAAATGCAAGATTACATTTGGTGAATGTTAAATAATAAATTTATTAGAGATATATGCATTAACATAGTGACCTAATTTCAGATAGGTGTCAATGACATGAACTTCAACATTCTAGGTATGAACAAACATGAAATGTATGTAAAGAAGAATACCCAATTGCATACTCTTAATGTTAGGAGTAAAGATAAATTTCATACCTAAATACAGAATATGGAATTGTATAGTGTACCATGTATTTCAAGTGATATATCGGTGAGGATAAAATATTTTGGAAATTATTTCTACCTGTTCACAATCGATAAAAAATTGAGCGTGACCTAAGTACAAGACAATTTTTTACACGAATGGTAAATTCAAGAAAATTGTCCAAATTTTTAGGGACCCCTAAAAAAATTGGGCATGACCCTAGGACAAAAAAACATTTTATTTACATGAATGACAAATTCAATAAAAATTTAGTAAGTGTTAGGGACCCAAATAAATATCGGGCATGACCCTAAGGCGATAAATGGTTTTTTATTTGCAACACTTACGTACACAAATTAATTTAGATAAATATTTAGGAAAAATTTGGAAGTAACCCCAAGACAATCATTAGTAAAATGAACACGTAAATATGTAAATTAATTTGAATAAATGAATTCTCATTCACAAACATAAGATTTTTCAAATCCAGGTGACCTAATTTGATTTTTATAATTGTTATATTACATTTCACATAATATTTTTATGAGAAAAAAGATGCTGATTACTAAAAAATGTAAATGTAGAACACTATTAAATAATATTAAAATATTATAATCCAAGATGGAACTTACCAATTTTCATTAATAAAAATTTGGTGAAATTTCAGTGTGTGGAATTTGGTTCAGCCAATACACCTGCCATATTTTGAAAAATATGCGAGAAATGATGCATGTGGGGATATTACTCGTATGAGGTAAAAGGGGCTTGTACCCCTCGATGACAGTCGCCGCCCAAAGGCTGGCAATAATTGTCTTTATGACGTTAAAGGAATTTACCTTGGTGCGTTTGTATGTTCATACCTATACGTACGTACAGGTAAGATGCATTGTATGGGCCGAGATCAATTACCTGATAAAGATCTCGGTAATGTCACAACACGGTACTAAACGTACTGCGTCATTTAATATCACCTCAACGGAGACAAGAAACGACATAACGCATGACATAATAACGTACATATACGTATGCATGTGTGTCTGTGTGTGTGTACCAAATCCTGTATATAAACTCTCAGAACTGGCTCAAAAATCACCAGTGTTCGCCGAGGATTTGGCTCTACCATACTTAATCGTATGAAGTGGCAGAACACGCAAATACTGTTGAAGACCTTCTCGTGTGAATATCTCTCACAACAAGGTATTCCACAGTGGTGACCCTGACGTGATTTTTTGGCTACCTCGTGGGTGTCTAGGCGCATTGCGCTAATTCTAAAACGAGGCACGGTGTGCTGGCGAGTTACTCGCTTGTAATAAAAATATTTTTACAGACCTAGACACCTTTGGCTGTCGAAGCAGAGGTCAGACTTTGAAAGTGGGAAATTAAACCCCCCCTTCCAAATATATTTGCTGGAAGGGAACCAAGAGAAGTAGACCTGGAGGAACAAAGTTGCCCTCATCCGCCAACTCCTCAAGCTTCGACCAGAGACTCAGAAGTCTTTGAGACTCTGGAAAAACAAAAAGAATCCTGAGGCCAGAAGCTTTGCGTCTGGGAGCTGTAGTCAATCCAAACGAGACAACAGCTCGCACACTCAAAAGTGGTCGTCTTTTGAGCCAAGACTCCAACCCTTCGACCCCAGACCAACAACTGATGGTGTCTGGTGGAACCTTTGCCGAAAATATAAACGAAGTACAACAAACAACAATGCCAAACGGAAATAGAAATACAATGAACCCATCATCAAACCAACCAGGAACAGGTGGAAGTGGTCAGCCACAGCTGACCCCTGAAGTACTTGCACAGCTACTACAGCTGTTGCAGATGCAGACTCTGCAGGACCCTGCGATCCAAAGGCGGAGGATTGAGATTCCGGAATTTTTACCAAATGAGGTGGAACTCTGGCTAACTCTTATCAAAGGTTGTTTTAAAACAGAAAATCTACAAAACGACCAAAAGTACTCCCACATTTGTAGCGGCATGCCCGCAGAAATAATACGCCACATTCCGGATATCATGGAATGCCCTCTGGCTGAAGCAGACAAATACAGTTGGTTCTGTAAGAAAATTAGAAATGTGTTTGGTAAGACTCAAAACCAAATAATTGATGATGTTATGGGTGGAATGAAGATAGGAGATGATAAACCCTCCATCTTCATGGCCAAATTAAGACAGAAGGCCGACAATATTGTATCAACGTCAGTCATGGGAACCAGTTCTGCAAACAACTGCCCCAACATGTTGTGCAAGGTCTGGTAGCTATAGGTAACACAGTAATCAACAATTCCGAGGACCTAGACTTCTTGACAAAGAGTGCCGATAGCGCATTAGAACACTCGAGATCATTATCCTCGATCAGTGCAGTATCGTCAGAGACCGGAGAACTAGCCCAGCTTAGAGCCCAGATAGCTCAGCTGACTAGTGAAGTTAAAAAGAAAAACAATAACAGCAACTCAAGAAATAGTAGAAGCAACAACTGCTCGAAAAGTAGGAGCAATTACAGAAACAACGATAGGAAATATAGGTCAAGAGACCGTAAGAGCAATTCTACCAGGGGTCAGAGTCCAACTTCCCCTAGAAGAACATCGTCCCCCAAACCCCGGTCTCAAAACTGGGACGATAAATCCTGCTTCTTCCATAATAGATTTGGTGCAGAAGCCACCAAGTGCAACAACAGATGCCAATGGTGGGGAAAAACATATAGTAAGTCGTCAAACTAGAAAGAAAGGTCGTCTCTGCGGCTGAAGATCCCTCAAAAAAGTATTCACAAAGCCTGGTCATCAAGGACAGGACAAATAGGAGACGTTACCTAATAGATTCAGATGCTGACTTGAGCATTTTGCCAGTAAGTAAGAACCAAAAGGCATTTCCTCCAAAATACTACCTCCGAACTGTGAATGGTCAAAACCTTCCAGCTTACGGACTAGAATCCAGCAAAGTAAGCATCGGTTTACGAAGAGACATGACGTGGTCCTTCACAATTACGGACGTTCCAACTCCGATCCTGAGCGCAGATTTTCTCACGCACTACGGACTGGTCATCGACCTCAAAAATGGAAAAATCATAGACAATAATACTGGTCTATGGGTGGAAGGCAAAACGCTAGCGTACCAACTGGACCCAACATATCCAGCTGCACCAAAGTCGACGAACAATTCCTACAGATTCTGTCAGACTATCCTGGAGTCACTCAACCATCAATTCGCAGGCATCCAACCTATAAACATGACATCGTTCATTATATAGAAACTAAAGGACGGCTTTGCCATGCTAGAGCCCACAGGCTACTGCCTGATAAACTCAAAGCAGCACGGGAATACTATGATCGCATAATAGGGGATGGCATCAGAGCCTTAAATGCCAAAACAGTTCCTGACCACTATCCAGTCCCAAACATAATGGACTTCAACGCAAATATGAAGGGTAAAACGATGTTCACAAAAATCGACATCAACTGGGCATTTCACCAAATTCCAATGGCTGAACAGGACATCCCAAAGAAAGCGGTCATAACCCCCTTTGGTTTATTCGAATACCTTCGAATGCCGTTTGGACTCCGTAATTCTGCACAAACTTTCCAGAGATTTATCAATGGATTGTTTATGGATTTGCCGTTTGCTTATGCATATTTGGATGACATATGCATTTGCTCAGAAGGCAGTGAGCAACAGCACGAGAAGAATGTAAGAAGTATTATACAACATATACACGCTGCTGGACTTACCATCAATGTTGGAAAAAGTTTATACAAACAGACCAAGATTGACTTTCTCGGCTATCAAGTCTCGACCAAAGGCATTTACCACTTGAAGACCAACGTAGAGCCTATATTGAAATTCCCAAAACACTCAAACGTTGCAGAACTCAGATGCTTCTTGGGGATGGTGAAATTCTATAGACGTTGCATTAAAAATGCTGCAGCCAAACAAAGAGCTGTTTGCATTGATCAAAACAAATTAAAAGAAAGATAAGACTCCACTCGATTGGACTGAAGAAGCTAAAAAAGCCTTTGAAAATATCAAAGAAGCACTGTCAAATGCAACTCTACTAGCTCACACAGATGAAAGTCTGCCGTTATGTGTCGCAACTGATGCATCCAACTTTACTATTGGTTCAACACTTACCAAAAGGACAGTGACAAGAAGTTACCGCTCGCTTTCTTCTCCAGAAAGCTATCAAAAACTGAGAAGAACTACAGCAAATACGACAGGGAGTTACTGGGAATATTCGCTGCGTTGAAGCATTTCAGGCACCAATTAGAGGGTAGATGTTTCACTGTATATACAGATCATAAACTCCTAACACATGCCTTCACGCAAAAGACAGAACCAGCTTCCCTGAGAAGAGCTCGACAATTGGACTACATAGGACAGTTGAGTACGGACATCCAGTATATAAGTAAAGAACTCAACACTCCAGCTGATGCTTAGTAGGATCGAAGCCATCTCGGCACCGTTTCAATTACCTTACGCTGAAATAGCTAAAGAACAGTTAAGGGATGCAGAATTGCAAGAACTGTTGTCGAACGATGACACAGCTCTCAAATTGAGACAAAGGAAAATCCCTGGTACTAATGTCTTACTAAATGCGACATTAGTACAGGCAAGAATAGGCCATTCCTGCCAATAAAGTATCGCAAATTGGCTTTCAGTAGTGTGCACAATCTATCGCACCCTGGACCAAAATGCATTGCTGGATTGGTAGCATGAAGATTTGTTTTGCCTCGGATGAAGTCCGACTGCAATAAATGGGCTCACAGTTGCCTGAATTGGCAAGAGTCCAAAGTAGGAAGACACACTCGATCACCTCTCAAATATTTCAAAAAATGGAGTGGTTTAAAACAATACACATAGACTTGGTGGGTCCATTACCCTCATCCCAAGGACACAGATACCTGTTAACAATGATTGATAGAGCAACCCGATGGCCAGAGGCAGTTCTTCTCTATGAGATGAAAGCTCCCTCGGTAGCTGCCAGGTTTATACGACACCTGGATTGCCCGCTATGGCGTACCTGAAGTCATCATCACGGACCAGGTTCGTCAATTTGAAAGCTCGCTCTTCCAAGAGCTTTCTAAGAAGCTTGGTGCACACACAATCACACCACAGCTTACCATCCTCAAGCAAATGGCAAAGTTGAGCAATGGCACAGAGCTTTGAAAGCCTCCATCATGGCTTGCAACACCAAGAGATGGGTTGACATACTATCTACCATCCTCTTGGGCCTGCGATCTGCGCTCGGCAAAGAGTTACGCCTACCAGGGGACATTTTCACCCACTCGAAAGAAATTAGCAACAAAACGCTCGTCCAAAACATACGGACTGATGCTAATAGTTTTTTGAAACAGGCAGTTCGTCATGGCTAACCAAAGATTTATGTCTCCAAACACTTGGCCACAACATCTCATGTGTTTGTCAGAGACAAGAAAATGAGATCTT
>WOFM01002204.1:0-22393 GCA_011428145.1 Ericerus pela
TTGACCCCTACCAAAGAGTTATTATTTGGAAAAAACATTTATGGGGGGGCAAAAAAAAATTGTTTCGGAGGGAAACTGAAGTGGCGTCATTTGTTTGTGCTACGTTTGTGCTGACAGAATATACCTATAATACCCAACTTGACCTCTATAGGGGGCCTGTAATTATAAAATAAAGAAAACACATAGGATCAATGACCTGGTGAACTCTAGACATCAAATTGCAAAAAGAATAAATTCAAAAATTTAATGATGGCATTTGTTTGTGCTACGTTTGTGCTGGTTTGTGCTGAAATTTTCATCGTTTGTGCTATTTTCCTAAAAGAGTTATTCAAGAAAAACGTTTTCTAGGTCAGTGAGGAGCTAGAGACATGTTCCCCCCACAACCAAGAAGCAATCGCAAATTTGAATATGGCATTTGTTTGTGCTACGTTTGTGCTGGTTTATGCTGCGATTTTTTCGTTTGTGCTACAACCCCCTCCCCCCTAAGGCAAATGAAAATTTTATATATGGTGGAATTTCAAAACTGCTGAAATGAATTGAAAGTGGGGTGAATCGTTTGTGCTACGTTTGTGCTGACAGAATATACCAACCTCAACCCTCTGACCCTTACCCAAGATCTATTATTTGGAAAAAACGTTTATGGGGGCAAAAAAAAATTGTTTCGGAGGGAAACTGAAGTGGCGTCATTTATTTGTGCTACGTTGTGCTGACAGAATATACCTATAATACCCTACCTCCCTTCCATGGGGAGGCTATATTTATAAAATAAACACTTAGGTTCAACGACCTTGTGAACTCTGGTCATCAAATTGCAAATAGAATAAATTCAAAAATTTAATGATGGCATTTGTTTGTGCTACATTTGTGCTGGTTTGTGCTGCTATTTTTTTTGTTTGTGCTACAACCCCCTCCCCCCTAGGGAAATGAAAATTTTATATATGGTGGAAGTTAAAAACTGCTGAAATTAATTGAAAGTGGGGTGAATCGTTTGTGCTACGTTTGTGCTGACAGAATATACCACCACAACCCTTTGACCCCTACCAAAGAGTTATTATTTGGAAAAAACATTTATGGGGGGGGGCAAAAAAAAATTGTTTCGGAGGGAACTGAAGTGGCGTCATTTGTTTGTGCTACGTTTGTGCTGACAGAATATACCTATAATACCCAACTTGACCTCTATAGGGGGCCTGTAATTATGGTAGTAGCACAAACGAAAAAAATCGCAGCAAAACCAGCACAAATGTAGCACAAACAAATGCCATATTCAAATTTGCGATTGCTTCTTGGTGTGGGGGAACATGTCTCTAGCTCCTCACTGACCTAGAAAACGTTTTTTCTTGAATAACTCTTTTAGGAAAATAGCACAAACGATGAAAATTTCAGCACAAACCAGCACAAACGTAGCACAAACAAATGCCATCATTAAATTTTTTAATTTATTCTATTTGCAATTTGATGTCTAGAGTTCACCAGGTCATTGATCCTAACTGTTTTTCTTTATTTTATAATTACAGTCCCCTATAGAGGGAAAGTTGGGTATTATAGGTATATTCGGTCAGCACAAACGTAGCACAAACAAACGACGCCACTTCAGTTTCCCTCCGAAACAATTTTTTTTGCCCCCCCATAAATGTTTTTTCCAAATAATAGATCTTGGGTAAGGGTCAGACGGTTGAGGTTGGTATATTCTGTCAGCACAAACGTAGCACAAACGATTCACCCCACTTTCAATTAATTTCAGCAGTTTTTAACTTCCACCATATATAAAATTTTCATTTGCCCTAGGGGGGAGGGGGTTGTAGCACAAACAAAAAAAATAGCAGCACAAACCAGCACAAATGTAGCACAAACAAATGCCATCATTAAATTTTTGAATTTATTCTATTTGCAATTCGATGACCAGAGTTCACAAGGTCGTTGAACCTAAGTGTTTATTTTATAAATATAGCCTCCCCATGGAAGGGAGGTAGGGTATTATAGGTATATTTCTGTCAGCACAAACGTAGCACAAATAAATGATGCCACTTCAGTTTCCCTCCGAAACAATTTTTTTTTGTCCCCATAAACGTTTTTTCCAAATAATAGATCTTGGGTAAGGGTCAGAGGGTTGAGGTTGGTATATTCTGTCAGCACAAACGTAGCACAAACGATTCACCCCACTTTCAATTCATTTCAGCAGTTTTGAAATTCCACCATATATAAAATTTTCATTTGCCCTAGGGGGGAGGGGGTTGTAGCACAAACGAAAAAAATTGCAGCACAAACCAGCACAAACGTAGCACAAACAAATGCCATATTCAAATTTGCGATTGCTTCTTGGTGTGGGGGAACATGTCTCTAGCTCCTCACTGACCTAGAAAACGTTTTTCTTGAATAACTCTTTCAGGAAAATAGCACAAACGATGAAAATTTCAGCACAAACCAGCACAAACGTAGCACAATCAAATGCCATCATTAAATTTTTGAATTTATTCTTTTTGCAATTTGATGTCTAGAGTTCACCAGGTCATTGATCCTAACTGTTTTTCTTTATTTTATAATTACAGGCCCCTTATAGAGGGGAAGTTGGGTATTATAGGTATATTCTGTGAGCACAAACGTAGCACAAACAAATGACGCCACTTCAGTTTCCCTCCGAAACAATTTTTTTTTGCCCCCCATAAATGTTTTTTCCAAATAATAACTCTTTGGTAGGGGTCAAAGGGTTGTGGTTGGTATATTCTGTCAGCACAAACGTAGCACAAACGATTCACCCCACTTTCAATTCATTTCAGCAGTTTTGAAATTCCACCATATATAAAATTTTGATTTGCCCTAGGGGGAAGGGGTTGCAGCACAAACGAAAAAAATCGCAGCACAAACCAGCACAAACGTAGCACAAACAAATGCCATATTCAAATTTGCAATTGCTTCTTGGTGTGGGGGAACATGTCTCTAGCTCCTCACTGACCTAGAAAATGTTTTTCTTGAATAACTCTTTTAGGAAAATAGCACAAACGATGAAAATTTCAGCACAAACCAGCACAAACGTAGCACAAACAAATGCCATATTAAATTTTTTAATTTATTCTATTTGCAATTTGATGTCTAGAGTTCACCAGGTCATTGATCCTAACTGTTTTTCTTTATTTTATAATTGCAGTCCCCCTATAGAGGGAAAGTTGGGTATTATAGGTATATTCAGTCAGCACAAACGTAGCACAAACAAATGACGCCACTTCAGTTTCCCTCCGAAACAATTTTTTTTTGCCCCCCCATAAATGTTTTTTCCAAATAATAACTCTTTGGTAGGGGTCAAAGGGTTATGGTTGGTATATTCTGTCAGCACAAACGTAGCACTAACGATTCACCCCACTTTCAATTCATTTCAGCAGTTTTGAAATTCCACCATATATAAAATTTTCATTTGCCCTAGGGGGGAGGGGGATGTAGCACAAACAAAAAAAATAGCAGCACAAACCAGCACAAATGTAGCACAAACAAATGCCATCATTAAATTTTTGAATTTATTCTATTTGCAATTCGATGACCAGAGTTCACAAGGTCGTTGAACCTAAGTGTTTATTTTATAAATATAGCCTCCCCATGGAAGGGAGGTAGGGTATTATAGGTATATTCTGTCAGCACAAACGTAGCACAAATAAATGATGCCACTTCAGTTTCCCTCCGAAACAATTTTTTTTTGTCCCCATAAACGTTTTTTCCAAATAATAGATCTTGGGTAAGGGTCAGAGGGTTGAGGTTGGTATATTCTGTCAGCACAAACGTAGCACAAACGATTCACCCCACTTTCAATTCATTTCAGCAGTTTTGAAATTCCACCATATATAAAATTTTCATTTGCCCTAGGGGGGAGGGGGTTGTAGCACAAACGAAAAAAATTGCAGCACAAACCAGCACAAACGTAGCACAAACAAATGCCATATTCAAATTTGCGATTGCTTCTTGGTGTGGGGGAACATGTCTCTAGCTCCTCACTGACCTAGAAAACGTTTTTCTTGAATAACTCTTTCAGGAAAATAGCACAAACGATGAAAATTTCAGCACAAACCAGCACAAACGTAGCACAATCAAATGCCATCATTAAATTTTTGAATTTATTCTTTTTGCAATTTGATGTCTAGAGTTCACCAGGTCATTGATCCTAACTGTTTTTCTTTATTTTATAATTACAGGCCCCTTATAGAGGGGAAGTTGGGTATTATAGGTATATTCTGTCAGCACAAACGTAGCACAAACAAATGACGCCACTTCAGTTTCCCTCCGAAACAATTTTAGTTTGCCCCCCCATAAACGTTTTTTCCAAATAATAACTCTTGGGTAGGGGTCAGAGGGTTGTGGTTGGTATATTCTGTCAGCACAAACGTAGCACAAACGATTCACCCCACTTTCAATTAATTTCAGCAGTTTTGAAATTCCACCATATATAAAATTTTCATTTGCCCTAGGGGGTAGGGGGTTGTAGCACAAACGAAAAAAATAGCAGCACAAACCAGCACAAACGTAGCACAAACAAATGCCATATTGAAATTTTCAATTGCTTCTTGGTGTGGGGGAACATGTCTCTAGCTCCTCACTGACCTTGAAAACGTTTTTCTTGAATAACTCTTTTAGGAAAATAGCACAAACGATGAAAATTTCAGCACAAACCAGCACAAACGTAGCACAAACGAATACATTTATTGAATTTTAAATTTTCGTTAGGTGAGGATCTGGGGACATGGAGCTCAGCAAGCTCAGCACATGTCAAGGGTCACCAGATGTAGGTTTTGTCGGCTTGGGGAATCGAACCTGGGACCTACATATTTGCCAGCTAAAAGCGGTAAACTTGACCGCATGGCCATCTCACCGCCGACTATAACTGGCAAATGTATTTTATATTAGACAGGGTATGGTGGTTCCCACAGTGTGTTCTTTTCATTGATTTAGCTACAGTTAATGAGTCAATTTTCTGTCGTTTCTTCTCAATTTTCACGTCGATAAAAACATAATGTTTTTTTGTGCGCAACCGAAACATGATAAGTAGCATATCAAAGATAATCTTCCATAATGGTTTTCGAGTTAAGATCATTAAATTTTATGCATATAACGAATGCCACATTATAATTATATGGGTAATTTATCCTTCAGAAGCTACAAAATTTAAAAAATTTACTTTTAATTAATTAATTAATTTATTTACTTATTTATTTTTTATTTTTTTTCGCAAAATTTTAAGTAAACTTCAAAAAATCAAACTTAGCGCAGCAAGTTACGCTAGAAAACGTAGGTTTCTTAATCAAAAAAATCTAAATAATTAAATAAATAAATAAATAAATACAATAAAAAATGAAAATATAAAAAGTATTGGCCTGAATCTTGGGTAAAAATTACCTTTAATGAAGTGCCAAGAAAATTCATAATGAATTTTATCGCATTGCGAGGTTTTAAAATATGTCAGCAAGTTATTTAATAATTTCTTAGCAAATAAAGTAACAGCCAGCCTGCTTTCCACACAGCTTTTTTGTTGTCGAATTTTCTTAGCAATAGCTGAAGATTTCTTCAATGAAACCAAATTTTGCAAAATAGTAGAATATAATATATTCAACGTTTGTACTAAATTAAGAAATTATTGCTCAAAATTTACGTATTTTAGAACAATTTAGGCCCAAAATATGCTGCATAATGGGATGTACTGGTCGCAACACCAAAAATAAGGAACTTCATCCTTGTTTAGATCTGAATAAGAGTAATAAATTTAATGGCTATCGGATGAAAATCGCGATCTATACCGAGTTAAATCGAAATGTGTGAATATATAAGTTGTTATATAATTATTATGAATTTCCAAAAATGGTATCAAATGTTTCCTGGAATCATGAGATGAAAACAATACCGCAGATTGATTTTAATATGCAGATTTTCTTCGAAAACCTACATAAAAATCAGATTTTCCGAGAATTACGTACATATTACCACTTCAAGAAAAATCAACAAAATTCAATTAAATAGAAAAATTACTGGAATAACGTATTTTTTTAATCATATTTTTCATTCGGTACCTATAAAGCATCTTTCCTTCAAACTGTAAAGTCTTTTTATTTCCACCCTAACAACAGAGCTACAAGTGAGAGAATTCAGAATCAACGAAAATCGACGATTACTTTTGGAGCCAATACGGTACCTAGCTATGAAGCTGTACTAGCATCTACATGTACCTGCTTCAGATGTTTAGATCGTGAACATGGTTATCGTACGAAAACATCAGCCAATATCAATTATTTTTCAATTTTTGTGGAAGGTTCGAAACTCTTAAGAAGATCTATCAATAACAGAGAGGCAAATTTGGCGACCAATCTCTCTCCCCAGAGAAAGTTTGTTAAGCTCACCCAACAGACCGTTTAGTTTTCCAAAGTAGATAGGTACACCTTTTTCAAATAGTGCCGAATTTCCAGACTCGACTCGGTCAGCCAATAAAAATTCTGATGAAATTCTCTATTCTTAACAGATGTGATCGTTTCTATATCACATGCCGCCTTCTGCGCATTATAGTTTCCATCATATCGAAGATGTTCTTATAACTTAATTTTTTCTATATAGCCTGTTTGCGGGATAAATGTTTAGATTTCAAATTTTATTTCCTACCTCACAGAACAAACACAAAATTAACCGCGTAGGATTGAACTGAAACGTGAGAACTGACTTTTAACAGAACTTGTCCAGAACTATAATTTTCAGTGTAGCACTTTCTGTCTTATCGAACACATCTGTCTAATCAAACATCAGGGTCCAGTTCAACGGAAAACCAAACAAACCTGTACCTCAAACTACAGTCTCCAGGACCCTGCCCTTATCACTTGCTCACTAAAAAAAATCTGTTCGATTCGCACGAATTGAATTCATCCACTGGGTTTCCCGCTATCTGTCGATGACGTCTTCAAAATTTACGTTTCACTTGAGTCGGATCAGCCACACCACGCAACGGAAACTAATGTCCGCTACTTCACCAACAACACCATCACTTCCTCCACCACGACCTTATTTTGCCATTTCATTAACAATCGTGAATCATGGGCCAGTTCTTATAGGCTACTATGGGCAGCAAAGCGACCAACGAGCAAAAAAAACAAAAAAAAAAAAACAGAAAATCAAACGAAGCAAAAAAAAATCGATTATCATTCGCTGCACGTTGACGGCAGTGTGACCATTCGGCATTTGCGGACATTCGCACAGTCAGCATTTATTTAGTAGCAAAAGAGGTATTAAAAAAAAAGAAAAGAAAGAAGAGGTAAAGGGAAAATATGCTGGCAAAAAAAACACGCGATCGACCATAAACCTTAATGTATTTTCATAATATAGGCTGTACAATCCAATATTCCAAATGATAAAACAAAGTTTTCCACCATACAGACGGAAAAAAAAAACAACAAAAAAAATTAAAGACATTATGCACGAGCGAACTGGTTTCTTTTTTCACAGCAATTTTACCCCCAGCTCTACGTCTGGGCATTTTTCCTTTCCTCTTTTTTCTTCACCCTTTCCCCTCCCTACGGTGGCAATCTCTGTTTTTGTTGTTCCAACATTCTCACTCTATGTCTCTCTCTTTCCCCCTCTCTCGCAACTTCTCAACTCGTTCTTTCTCTGGCGCATATTTTTCTTCTTCGATTTTCCGGGCTTTTTTTTTTTACATTTTTTTTAATGTTTTTTCTTTTTTTTTTTTTTTGTTTCTTCCACAGCTTCCATCGCGTGTTAGTGACTTCTGTCTTATTCGTCCGATACGGTATTTCTTGTCTCTGTGCGTGTTTTTGTTTCTTTTTTTTTTTTTTGTTTCTTTCTTTCTTAATGTATGTCTCCGTACAGATTTTTCTTGAACGCGTTCTCCGTATTATTTCGTATAAGAAAAGAATGTGGTGTACGCCACGCGTGTCCAATTCATCTTGCTCCGGTCTTACCAGCGCTGCCAACCATGAAGCTTCATATGCTTCAAAACTGCAGTGATCAGCAGTCACAGTGATCAGTATTAATGTATTTGAACAAAAATCACGTCAATAGTTATGTATTTGGTCCGTGAACAATTCAGGAACTACATAATATACTGTATTTATGTATACTTTTTTAGAGTGAGGGGTCATCAAGAAATTATACTCATCGTTTATTAATCGACTGAATAAGAAAAGGAGGTTCTCAATTTGATCCGCATGTATATGTATTTCTAAAGACTATCTAAACACTAAAGACAAATACAGATTCTTGTACTGCAGCGTACTATGTAAATTATCGTAGGTATGGTAGGATTGGCTAGTATTTGAGAGACTAGATACAAACTCTCAAGTCTACTGTTATAATCAGATGATTTTTTTTTTTTTACTGATAGTATCGCAATGCTTCATGAAGAAATTTTCTAGATAGAGGACATTTTAGAAGGAAACTATTATATCTATTATCTATGATCTATTCTAAAATTTTTCCTCTGCGAGGAGAAACATAAGATCATCTTTACATCTATCAGAAATTTGTGACACAAAATGCTGCCCCTAAAATTTCTATGTCCGTAATTATGACGTCATTACCACCTCTTGGTGTTCCCTGTCATTGACCTTCACTAGAGTGGCCATTAAAGAAAAAAAAAATAGAACCAACTTAAAAAAATTAAAAATTAAACCAAAAGTGAAAAATCCTTTTTTTACAATTTCTCCAGCAAGATCTATGGCTTTAGGGACTGGAATTATTGAAGTCGGCGCTAATTAAAAAGTTTTTTCTTATAAAATTGTAAGGAATTGACGCAGGTGTAAAGCCTATATGGTGAAAGAAAAGAGTGCCAACTTTAATAATTCCAGTCCCTAGACTTATAGATCTTGTTGGAGGAATTTTAAAAGAATTATTTTTCACTTCTTAGTGGATTTTTTATTGTTTTTTTCGAAGTCGGTTCTATTTTCTGAAAAAAAAATTTCCAATAATTTTTCGTTTCCAGCGCTAGCGGCGGTAGATATCGCTTTAAAATTAGTAGTTTTCTCATTCAAAGATATAACTCCAAAAGTACCTCATCGATTCTAAACAAAATTTAATGGGGCCACAATGGGATTATCATCTATCATTTAAAAAAGAAGTTCATCAAAATCGGTGCCCAAATTGAGAAATTAGGTTGGAAGAGACATAAAAAATATACATATGGATCCAATTTATAACCTCTTTTTTTTCTCGAAATCCGTTAAAAAAGGGAAAAAAGGGCAAGAAAATAGGGGAAAAACGTGACTAAAATAGTCTTTCTAATTTTTGATTGATCCTCAGCCTAAAGACATATAAAGATGTCAAAATGGAAAAAAAGGGGGAAAATATATGGCCAAAAACGGTCTTCCCAATGTTCGACTGACCTCCAGCCCAAAGACATCATAGATATATCAATATTGCTGTAGTTTTGTCAACAGTAATATGATAAATAGCCGCCCCTGGTGCCAGCTTCGCTTGACTCACTCACCAAAAGTACGCAGCCGTTATTGAATATGTGCAAGATTTTTACTCCATCTTTTGTCACCTCTAAGAGTATAACGAAAATTTCGATGTGAAAACCGATATTAAATTTGAACTCAGCCCCTCAAAAAACCATAGTTACAATATATCACTCAAAATTACAAATAATGTGTTTCATCCTATTTTTTTAGATGTTAAAGGCTTAAGGACAACTTTGATTTAAAAATCGACATTGAATTTTAAGTCAGCACCTCAAAAAATCATAGTGCGTAGAGTTATAGATATGATCCAAACATTTTTTTTTTTCATCACCCTTTTTTTTATCCCTCTTGGTCATAATGACAGCTACCAGGTGAAAATTGACATACAATATGAAATCAATTTGAAAAAATCCCAGAGTCATTAATTTCTTTATTTCAGTACCCAATTAGAAAAAAAATGCATAGCAAAGGTAAACAGTAACATATTATAGGGAGAGAAAAGGAGAGACAGAGATGGAAATATTTTTTCTGTTTCTCTTTATTCTATTTTTTCGTTAATCCCTCAACGGACGTGAATTAAATTTATGATGATGTATTTCCATTTAAATACAATGTGAACATTTTCCTGTTCTGTTAAGGATAGTGAGGATATTGAGGTCTGATCATAAAAATAAGCAGTCTATTTTTAGGGTAAAGAAGAGAACCTCTTAATGGAAAAAGAATGATTCAAATCCATTCATTAGTTTTTCAGATTACCCATTATACTCACTCATATACAGAACCCTTAACATTATTTAAATTAGTTTAATATTAGTATTAGTCTTTGACTATATAATACTGAACCAGTAAAGCTCTATAGAACCAATGTACTTTTTGCCAGTGAAAAAGTAGGCAACCCTAGCGCGTAACTTCTCCATATTTTTGACGTTTTGCTTGAGTTCACCAATTTAGAATACATCTGATAAAGACATCCCTTAAATTCAGAATGATAGTGTACATAAACACAAAGCAAAGTACATCAGAAGGTACTCAGTGGTTGCCTATTTAGCACCGGCATGTCTAACCAGAAATCATCATTCTTTACTAGTCCAGTACTATATAGTCAAAGGTATTAGCACAGATAGATTATTGCATCACCTGCAAGTAGAATATACACGATTATATTTTAACCAACGAGCATATGAATTAATACTAAAAGCACAATTCGCTCGTTTTCAGTGTTATCGCTATCCCCACTCCATTAAACCTAGATGTACCATTTAAAATATAGAAGAAATATGCGCTTTTACCCGAATTTTTGGCCGTAATTCTCTTATTGAATGAGATAGCTATTTTTTCTAAATGAATGAAATTTCAGAGAAGATTCCAAGAAATAAAGTGAGCTCAAGAACAAGAAGTATGAGCTTTTAAAATGGGATAAAATTGAAGAAAATGGAATCTTACATCAAATTGTCTTCATTTAATGTTATCAGTAAACTTAACCCTAAATAAAACTGATGATAAGGCTCAAAAACAGTAAATTTATGAAAATGAGTAGTTATAATTAGTTCTCTTTAGGGTAGTGTTTACTAATAACATTAAATTAAGCCAATTTAATGCACGATTTCATCTTCTTTTTCAATTTTATCGGATTCTCATTGCTTAAACTTCTTTATTGTTCTTGAGCTCATCTCATTTCTTGAAACCTCTTTTAAAATTTCATTTATTTCGAAGTAGTAGCTATCTCATTAAATAATAAAATTATGGCCAAAAACTCAGATAAATACGCATATTTGCCATGTATTTTAAATGGGGCGTATAGGTTTAATGGAGTGGGGGTAGCTGGCCTCATTGAACATCGTGTAAAACGTAGAGTATTGTACCTCTAGTATTAATTTATATGCTCGTTGATTTTAGCTCATCGTTGAAGTCAGTTTGCCTATATAATTTGCAATGATAACCTAACTAGATAAATGGTAACTACCTAATAACAGCTACTTTTCGTATTGTAGGCTATACATATAACTGCAAGCATCGATATGGCGCTTGATCAATTCCTGAGAATGAACGAATTTTCATTCGTAAACGACAGACATTGTGTTTTTTGGGCTGGTAGATAGCCGAGCAGAGGGAAGGAAGAATAAGTTTAAAAAAGAAAAAGAACAATATCAAAAACTTGTTGAATGAACGTGGCCGAATAATAATAATTATTGCATAAAGTGCATCCAAATGCACTCGCCGCATGCCTAGTTTTAACGACGAATACAACACAAAATATGTTTAGTTCACATTTTACATTTCTCTGGCAACGCAGTTGCGGAGACAGCACTTTGGCCAATACATATTTAAACTCAGCCCAGGAACACTCCTCTATCATGCGTTCAAAATGGCGGTTCATGCGGTAAAACGACGACAAAATGCTGAGTAGGATGGGCGCAGCACATTAGGATGTAGGATAGCCTGGCGCGTACTAACGTACGAAAAATTTGTTCTCGTTTTTGTGGTTTTTTCTGCACACCAATGTGCGTGCTCCGAAGTACAGGCTATATTACATATAAAATGGGGGTGTAAAAAAAAGTGCGTGTTAAATTTTGTTTCCCCCCTCTCCCGGATTTTATATTTTCGCTTTTCTCGCTCCACTCAAAACGTTTACTTTTTCTGGCCGATTGGCCGATCGAAGGTTGTACGTCGATATGTGAACATATTTTTACTTCTTGTTTTTTTAGCATACATTAAAAAAAAAAAAAAAAAAAAAAAAAAAAAAAAAAAAAAAAAAAAAAGCTTTAAAGGACGAATTTACAATATTCCATCAACACGAACGATAATTAAAAACAACGTTATAAAATATTAATTGCGTAAACAATAAAAATTACTCGTGAAGTTTTAAATTTATTGGTATTTAACGTAAATGCTGTTTCACAATACATTCAAGGATCGATTAACCAACGAACGTTTAATAACCAATAAATGTGCGTATAAAACGTCTGGCGCGGATTTGAGAGAGCTGAAATTCTGCTGCTGCCGCAGTTTGTCAAAAATTAAAAAAAAAAAACAAAAATAAAAAAAGCGTCGCCAAGTCGAAATTAGCATCGAGTAAACTCCTTTTTTCCTTACACCTTTATGCAGTTACATAAAATAAGGGTGAGTTTATTTACGAGTGGAACCAAGTGATCTGTAAGGCTATGCATAGGTGGGTCATTTCAGAAAATGACGAAAATTGACAATTTTAGTTCCTGAAGTTTCGAATATTATTTTTCAACTATTTTTTAGACGACGACAATGGAAAACAAAATACAGTCCATAAGGGAGGAAAATTCATACAAAATTGAACCTGCCAACCAATAAAAAAGCATTGAACAGAAACTCAGAGTGGCAGTGTTAACAGCAGTACATACTGAAACATATTACATTGTCCCTGAAATTTTTGAATAATGTATTCCCTCCTATGGCTATTCATTACGAAGGAAAGAAAAAAATTATAAACCATTATTGAAGACATCACTCGTATGAGGTTTTAGGGGCTCGCATGCCCGATGCAGTCACCGCCCAAAGGCTGACAATTAATCGTCTCTATGATGTAAAACCATATACACACTTGTGCGTTTGTATGTTCATACCTGTACATATGTACAGGTAAGATACATTGCATGGGCTGTGATCAATTACCTGATAACAATCTCGGTGATGTCACAGCATGGTACCAAACGTGTTGCGTCGTTTCTTATAACCTCAATGGAGGCAAGAAATGACGTAACGGATAACATAATCACATACGTATATGTATGTATGTGTGTCTGTGTGCATGTGCCAAATTTGGTATATAAACTCTCAAAACTGGCTACAAAATTACCAGTGTTTGCCGAGGATTGGCTCTCCCATACTTACAGTATGAAGTGGCAGAACATGCAAACTCCCTAAAAAACCTTTTTGTGTGAATATGTCTCACAACGAGGTATTCCACTCATTATTTTTATGAATTTGTTAAAAATGTAAGAAGTGACTTGAAATAAAGGCACCGTTTAGATAGGATGGTATTGCTAGCTTAAAAGAATTCAGTATGACCATTTTCCCCATTAAAATGTATAAAATAAGAATTTTTCTGATTGTTGAAAAATAGTTATAATATATATTTAAGAAATAAAAACCAGTGTCACAACTTATGAGCAACTTACAGTCTGTTATTTATCCTTAAAAATTATTTTATTGTTACAATTAATTTATTGTTCCATCTATCCTTTTTATATTTTCTATGAAAGATGTTATTCAGCACTGAAACAGTGTTTATGAAATAAAAAAATCATGGAAAACATGAGTGGTTACATTCACAATGATAGAATATTTCATATAATTTATTAACGTATTTAATTTAGATATTTGTTGAAAAGAGCTTTTTAATGGCGACGATAGAGGAGATTATTATCTATCAAATAATAAAAAAATCAACTCCCAAAATTCTTAGTTATGGAGGTATTTGCTAGTTTGGTAATTTTAGTCATTTTCATAGAATGAACCACGTACACTGTACAATAATTATAAAGAAAAACCAATCAATGAATTGAAACGTTAAAAGTGAGAAACTGATTGGACTTTAGCATCAAAAGTTAGAACGATGTTGAAGAAGATCCAAATCTCCTTCAAATTTTCAAAAGATATCCAAGTCTAGAAGTTTTAGAACTATAGATAACTCACTTTGTCATATGAAATCCACCCAGGTAGTCCAATCTCAAAAGCAGACCTACTCTATCGAGAACTTTGACCTTCAACAATTCTATAATTCTTTTTTTTATGCCCTTTTTTTGGCTTGTTAGATAAACGATAATAAGTGTTATTAATCCGAAATATTCTTGCAAACAACATTAAAGGGGTATAATACAGTCAAAAAGCTCTCCTCTCTCATCCAAAAAAAAATCAAAAGAACATATTCTGTGCATAACTATATTATAATAGCTTTTACTGAAGGAAACTATGATATCTTGAATCTCGAAAAGTATCATATATAGAATATTGAGCAGATGGGAGGGCGAAGTTGTTAAATGATTGGCAAATGAGACCTCATCCAAAGAAGGTTGGAATCCACTGATCTATGTATAGGTACTGATTTTATAATATAAACAAGTTCATATGGTCTAAAAAAAAGCATTGGTGCTCTACAAGTGGGAATAAAAAAATTAATACCATTGTAAAAACAGACTTACAGTATTTTTTTTTGATCATCATATCTCACTCTCTGCTAGAAATGGTGAATATCGAAAAGTTTCGGTATCGAAATTCAAAAATAGCGTGGCAACTTGCAGCCAAATTATAAAAATTAGTATCTATGAGTTGGAGCACAACTATAAAAAAGGGCTGTGTTAATTGCAGTCCACAATTTTGTATTATTTGTCGCCAATGTGAAAGTATGAATGATAGCATACATGAAAGTATTAATTTCAGCATAGAAGTTAAATTCAATAATGAACCAAATAAGCCAGTCAAATAAGATGTTCCCCTTAATAAATCTGTGAAAATATTTTCCATTGAAACCAGTTTTAAGTGCCCCTTTGAAGGTATTAAAAATCCTCCAAAATCTGTCTGCTATTTCACCCCTAAAAATCTACTTTTGGTACACCCAAGAGATTTTTAGTGATATACTCATTTCCTAATAGCGATATCAAAATTGTTTGATCAAACAATATAGTATACAAAATTTCAAACAACAGAGGTTGTGGGGACAATACTTGTATGAGGTAATAGGGGCTTGCATGCGCTGTGCGTGATTTCTTATCACCTCGACAGAGGCAAGAAACGACGTAACGCATGACATAATTACGTACATGTACGTATGCATGTGTGTCTGTGTGCGTGTACCAAATCCTGTATATAAACTCTCAGAACCAGCTCAAAAATTGCCAGTGTTTGCCAAGGATTTGGCTCTCCCATACTTAACTGTATGAAGTGGCAGAACACGCAAAATACTGTTGAAGACCTTCTAGTGTGAATATCTCTCACAACAAGGTATTTCACAGTGGTGACCCCGACATGATTTATGGCTACAATCGTGGGTGTCTAGGCGCGTTGTGCTAATTCTAAAACTAGGCGCGGTGCGCTGGCGAGTAACTCATTTGTGATACAAATATTTTTCACAGACCTAGACACCTTTGGCTATCAAAGCAGAGTTCTAACTTTGAAAGTGGGAAATTAAACCCCCCCTTCCAAATATATTTGCCGGAAGGGAACCAAGAGAAGTAGACCTGGAGGAACAAAGTTGCCCTCATCCGCCAACTCCTCCAGCTTCAACAAGAGACTCTGAAGTCTTTGATACTCCGGAGAAAACAAAACAAATCTTGAGGCCAGAAGCCTTGCATTTGGGAGCTGTCGTCAATCCAAACGAGACAACAGCTCGCACCCTCAGAAATGGTTGTATTTTGAGCCAAGACTCCGACCCTTTAACCCCAGACCAACAACCGACGGAGTCTGGTGGAACTTTTGCCAGAAGCAACTCTAAAGAGATACAGCAAATTACAATGCCTAACACTAACGGAAATGGAAATACGGCAAACCCGACATCGAATCAGCCTAGGACAGGTGGAAGTGGTCAGCCACAGCTCACCCCCAAAGTGCTAGCTCAGCTATTACAGCTGTTGCAGATGCAGACTCTGCAGAACCCTGCAATCAAAAGGCGGAGAATCAAGATTCCGGAATTTTGCCAAATGAGGTAGAACTCTGATTGACTCTCCTCGAAGGTTGTTTCAAAACAGAGAACCTACAGAACAACCAGAAGTACACACATTTGCAGCGGCATGCCTACAGAAATAATACGCCACATTCCGGATATTATGGAATGCCCTCCGGTGGAAGCAGACAAGTACAGTTGGTTCTGCAGGAAAATTCGCAATGTGTTTGGTAAGACCCAAAACCAGATAATAGATGATGTCATAGGTGGAATGAAGATGGGAGATGATAACCCTCCATCTTCATGTCCAAATTGAGACAAAAGGCCGATAACATCGTATCACCATCGGTCATTGGGAACCAGTTCTGTAAACAACTGCCCCAAAATGTAGTACAGTGTCTGGCAGCTATGGGTACCATGGTAATCAACAATTCCGAGGACCCAGACTTCTTGGCAAAGAGTTCCAATAGTGCACTAGAACATTCAAAATTAGCATCCTTGGTTTGTGCAGTATCGGCAGAGACAGGAGAACTAACCCAGCTTAGAGCCCAGATAGCTCAGCTGACTAGTGAAATAAGAAGAAAAAATAGTAACAACAACTCAAGAAATGGTAGAAGTAATAATCGCTCAAAAGCAGGAGCAACAACAATAGAAATAATGACAGAAAATCCCGGTCCAGACACCGGAAGAGCATTTCCACCAGGGGTCAGAGTCTAACTCCCCCTAGAAGAACATCATCCCCCAAACCCCGTCTCATAACTGGGATGAAAAAGTCCTGCTTCTTTCATAATAGATTTGGCGCAGAGGCCACCAAGTGTAAACAACAGATGCCAATGGTGGGGAAAAACGTACAATAAGCCGTCAAACTAGAAAGAGGGGTCATCTATGCGGCTGAAGATCCCTCAAAAAAGTATTCACGCTGCCTGTTCATCAAGGACAGACTAATAGGAGATGTTACCTTATTGACTCACGTGCTGACTTGAGCATTTTGCCAGTAAGTAAAAATCAAAGGTATTTCCTCTGAAATACTACCTCCAAACTGTAAATGGTCAAAACCTTCCAGCTTATGGAATAGAATCCAGCAAAGTAAGCATCGGTTTACAAAGAGACATGATGTGGTCCTTCACAATTGCGGACGTTCCAACTCCGATCATGGGCGCAGATTTTCTCGCGCACTATGGCCTGGTCATTGACCTCAAAAATGGAAAGATCATAGACAACAAGTCTATGGTGGAAGGCAAAACGCTAGTGTACCAACTGGACACCAACATATCCAGTTGCACTAAAGTAGACAAACAATTCCTACAGATTCTGTCAGACTATCCTGGAGTCACTCAACCATCGATTCGCAGGCATCCGACTTATAAACATGACAACCGTTCAATACATAGAAACTCAGGGACCCCCGCCTTGCCATGCTAGAGCCCGCAGGTTACTGCCTGATAAACTCAAGCAGCATGGGAATACTCTGATTGCATAATAGGGAAGGCATATGCCTCCCCTTGAAGAGCTCATGGAGTTCCCAATCCACATGACCAAGAAAGCAAGTGGAGAGTGGTGAATCGTTGGAGACTACAGGGCCTTAAATGCCAAAACAGTTCCTGATCACTATCCAGTCCCAAACATAATGGACTTCAACGCTAATATAAAGGGTAAAATGATGTTCACAAAAATCAACATCAACTGGGCATTCCCTCCCAAATTCCAATGGCTGAACAGGAAATTCCAAAGACAGCGGTCAAAACCCCCTTTGGTCTATTCGAATACCTTTGAATGCGTTTGGACTCCGTAATTCTGCACAAACTTTCCAGAGATTCATCAATGGACTGTTTATGGATTTTCCGTTTGCTTATGCATATTTGGATGACATATGCATTTGCTTAGAAGGCGGTGAGCAACAGCACGAGAAGAATGTAAGAGCCATCGTACAGCGTATACACGCTGCTGGACTTACCATCAATGTTGGAAAAAGTTTATACAAACAGACCAAAAATTGACTTCTCGGCTATCAAGTCTCGACCGAAGACATTTCCCCTCGGAAGACCAATGTAGAAGCAATACTGAAATTCCCAAAACCCTCAAACATTGCTGAACAGACACTTCTTGTGGGATGGTGAATTTCTACAGACGTTGCATTAAAAATGCTGCAGCCGAACAAAGTAAGCTGTTTGCATTGATAAAAACAAATAAAAAGAAAGATAAGACTCCACTCGATTGGACAGAAGAAGCTGAAAAAAGCCTTCGAAATATAAAAGAAACACTGGCAAATGCAACTCTACTAGCTCACCCAGATGAAAGTCTGCCGTTATGTCTCACAACTGATGCATCCGACTTTGCTATTGGTGCAACACTGTACCAAAAGGAAAATGACAAGAAGTTACCACTCGCTTTCTTCTCCAGAAAGCTATCAAAAAACCAAAAGAATTACAGCACATACGACAGGGAGTTACTGGGAATATTTGCCTGCGTTGAATCATTTCAGGCACCAATTAGAGGGTAGTTGTTTCACTGTGTATACAGATCATAAACCCCTAACACATGCCTTCACGCAAAAGACAGAACCAGCTTCGACAATTGGACTACATAGGACAGTTGACTACGGACATCCAGTATATAAGTGGAGATCTCAACACTCGAGCTGATGCTCTTAGTAGGATCAAAGCCATCTCGGCACCGTCTCAATTACTTTACGCTGAAATAGCTAAAGAACAGTTAAGGGATGCAGAATTGCAAGAACTGTTGTCGAACGATGACATAGCTTTCAAATTGAGACAAAGGAAAATCCCTGGTACTAATTTTACTAACATGCGACATTAGTACAGGCAAGAATAGGCCATTCCTGCCGACAAAGTATCGCAAATTGGCTTTCAGTAGTGTGCACAATCTATCGCACCCTGGACCAAAATGCACTGCTGGATTAGTAGCATCAAGATTTGTTTGGCCTCGAATGAAGTCCGACTGCAACAAATGGGCTCGCAGTTGCCTGAATTGCCAAGAGTCCAAAGTAGGAAGACACACTCGTTCGCCTCTCAAATCTTTCAAACAAACGGAGCGGTTCAAAACAATACACATAGACTTGGTGGGTCCATTACCCCCATCCCAAGGACACAGACCTGTTGACATGACGATGATAGAGCAACTCGATGGCCAGAGGCAGTTCCTCTCTATGAGATGACAGCTCCCACGGTAGCTGCCAGGTTATACGACACCTGGATTGCCCGCTATGGCGTACCTGAAGTCATCATCACGGACCAGGGTCGTCAATTCGAAAGCTCGCTCTTTCAAGAGCTGTCTAAGAAGCTTGGTGCACAACACAATCACACCACAGCTTACCATCCTCAAGCAAACGGTAAAGTTGAGCGATGGCACAGAGCTTTGAAAGCCTCCATCATGGCTTGCAACACCAAGAGATGGGTTGACATACTACCAACCATCCTCTTGGGCCTTCGATCTGCTCTTCAAACGGACCAGTCACTCTGCAGCGCAGTTGGCGCTAGGCGAAGAGCTACGCCTACCAGGGGACTTTTTCACCCACTCGAAAGAAATTAGCCCCAAAACGCTCGTCCAAAACATACGGACTGATGCTAACAGCTTTTTGAAACAGGCAGCTCGTCATGGCCAACCAAAGATTTATGTCTCCAAACACTTGGCCACAACATCTCATGTGTTTGTCAGAGACGAAAAAATAAGATCTTCGTTGGAGAAACCATACGCCGGTCCTTATAAGGTTGTATCACGAGATGACAAGAATTTGTGATACTAATCGCAGGTGAAGAAAAAACGATTTCAATTGACAGATTGAAACCTGCGTACCTTATAAATGACGACAGAAAAATGCTCCAAAGAGCAACAAGGAAGATACAGAAAGGAAATGAAGAAGAAAAACAGACCGCACAGTCCAATACACACAACCACAAAAAGTTGAGGACAAACGGTCGAAAAAGGTGATAAATCACAAAATCACCAGTAAAAAAAAAAAATAAAGAAAACGGTGAAGTTTAGTGATGAGATCGTAAAATACACTACGATCCATCGGCCCCCTTATGCCCAAAAAAAGAGGCAGGCCCCTTGGCAGCAAAAAGGAAAAAACCAAATTCCAACTCGAAAATCCGAGAGATTGGCAGGAGAAACTAAAAATATTCACAAAATTAATATCCGCTGCGAAATCTACAAACCCGCACAAAAATACGGAGAATCTGGGAATATTTATAACAAAAGAAATTCCGCAGATAAGCAGAAAAAATGCGTGCAAATAAAATACGACACGAATAAACAAATCCACGTGCGATACGGAAGAAAACATCGCAACGTGTTTCTATTGACAAACATTAGATAACAAATAGTCAATAGATCGTGACGTCACAAACGAAGAGTGCATTCCTTTGTGAGATAAAAATTCAAAAACACGAAAATTCAAACACGCTTAACTCTGCTTGTACTTAACAGATTTTGACCGGAAAACTTTTCAGCAAAAGAATATTTGATGCACTATCCCCTCCAAACATGTCTGAAATGAGATAACGACTTGGAATAAAGCTGCGATCGAAAATATTCTCGCAACGTTTTTCACTCGCCTTTCTGCTGTTGACTGTAACGCCGAATTTTCTACTACCTTTTTTTCTTTTTTTTCTTTGCAAATATTTCTGTCTTTCCTTCCTTATCATGTCATCCACAACAAACACGCCATTCCCAACCCAAGATTTCCAATTCTAGTTCCACCTGTACCTCAACCTGTAAAGTCTAAGGAACAGATGGAACGAGAAAAAGAAATTGAGAGGATTGAGAATGAGTTGCTGATGGACACGACATCGGCTGCCGACATCGTCCAGATGATGTCCGCACCCCTTCCTGCCCTTATCTCACCACCGAAGTTGCCAGAGAAGACACCAAGAGTGGAGTGCCCACCCCCAGAGTCCTCAGCCCTGGCAACATTGGAGGTGAAAAGGCAACTTCCAGTGGAAGAGGTGCCAAGAACATACCCTCCCCCGCCTTCAGTCTAACCTATAAACCATCGGGGAATTCGAACTCCCCGATGTTTAAAACGCCAAGACCACAAAACCCTCTGGTCCTCTATCTTCCCACTGTCCTCACCCTTATACTCATCCGGCATACCAAAACCAACCACCCAGACATAGGAGGCAACAAAGCTGGGAATTCTACCAGGCTAGATTCAACGCTCGTAAGCTATCTTACGAGTGTGTAGGCGCCGTGGTAGGATCGGGTCTGGCCAAATGGGAGAGAGACCAGCGACCGCAGTAGACTCGATAAGTCCCCCAGACACGCAACTTATCATTTTTGTGGCAAAAAAACTGGGGGGAGTAGCTGTGGGGACAATACTCGTATGAGGTAATACCGGCTCGCACCCCTCGACAACAGTTGCCCCCCAAAGGCTGGCAATAATCATCTTTATGACGTTAAACAAATATACACTGGTGCGTTTGTATGTTCGCACCTGTACGTACGTACAGGTAAGATACATTGCACGGCCGAGATCAATTACCTGATAACAATCTTGGTGATGTCACGGCCCAGTACCAACGCGCTGCGTCGTTTCTTATCACCTCGACAGAGGCAAGAAACGACGTAACGCATGACATAATTACGTACATGTATGAACGTATGCATGTGTGTGTCTGTGTGCGTGTACCAAATCCTGTATATAAACTCTCAGAACCGGCTCAAAAATTGCCAGTGTTCGCCAGGATTTGGCTCTCCCATACTTAACTGTATGAAGTGGCAGAACACGCAAAATGCTGTTTGAAGACCTTCTAGTGTGAATATCTCTCATAACAAGGTATTCCACAGAGGTATATAGACATTTTTTTAAGTGGCCTATAGAAAGCTCAGACAATGATTCGAAAGAATGCACCTTACCACTAATAAAAGGTACTGTATTCTGGATGAGACCCAGTCTCCCCTGTACATACTACACCAATACACCCGGTAAATTTAATAACCTACCATAAGTATATCTAATACATATAAATAAATAAAATTTTATTTTTGTTTGTGGGTGCGTGTGTTTGTATGGGTTTATGTTTATTTACCATACCATAACTTCAGAACCACTCCATAAAAAAGTACATTAACTTCTTGTGCACATTTTTCTTATTCCAAGGAAGGTTTTAAGATAACTCGGAAGTCCGTAGCTCCCTTGGGGGTTAAATTGTGAATAAAAATGAAAAATTTTATTTGTGTGTTTTATAGTCAGAATGTCAATGAAAAGAAACATATTTCTGAATAAATAATATATTCTAAAAGTATAACGTACCAGCCACTAAGTAAACTTGGTGGGCAATTCAGCTAATCTAATGTTGGCATAGGAGTTGACTAC
>WOFM01002205.1:0-20782 GCA_011428145.1 Ericerus pela
AAGGAGAAACGATCATCGAAAAACACTGAATCGAGCCAGATTCGTCTGAACGGAAAAAGGGACGGTGCACCCGTCCGAAACCGCGGACGTTTAAATCTAGGAAAATCAGGGAGATGAAGGAAAGGGGCAGGGCGTTCTGCCAGAAGGTGAAGACCATTACGTATGCGGAGCCTAGAACTACAAACAACCTCGATCGACAATCGACTTTCCCTGGATTACGCCAGAGTCCGAGTTGGTGAGACACATTGGATTCACCGACTCGGACTCGACAACATCAACATGTGACTCGACCAGGGCAGTCGTCGGGACAAGACAGCCGAAGTACGATCCCGAAAGATCCCCAGTGACATCTTCTAGTGCTGACGATATTATCGACCTGTGTACGTCACCGTGGGAGTCTCCGTGTGCCGGGGAAGAGCGAAGGAAGACAGGTATGGGAGTATCCGTGGTACAAAATTCCCTACCCTTACCCACACCCGAATGTGTCAGTCTGAGGGATCGTTCATCCGGATCCGAGAGGGAAATTGTTGAGAGAGACGACAAAAAACCAACCCTCGAAGAATGCCGGGTGAGCGACCCGAAGACAAAAATCGAAAAATCTTCCGGCATCTCGACATATTCGAATATACCGGAGGATTTTAGAACACCAACGGGTGTTCCACTTGAGCAGCCTCCGGCGGTCCGGGCCGAGATTTCATCTACTCGGACAGAGATTCCGCGGGCAAAAATCGGGACTCCTTGGAGTTTTATCCCGTTGGAGGACGTCCACTCCAAGACCAATTCGGTTAAGAATACTTTAAAAAATAAGCCCGCGGAGCCAACCTCGGAGGCCGGTTCTACTCCCTAAAACGGTACGATTTGGCTCCGACCCTGTCGCTGAATACAAATTGGGCGGATCAAAGCCAACTGAAGGTCGTGTGTCCTTGGACTCACGGCTAAAGAAGGCCCGTATCATTCCCGCAGGCTCAAACACCGATGGTAGTTCTCCCCGTAAAATCGCTTCAACCGACATGAGGGAACCCATCGGTGGACTTCCGTATAGCGGCAGGGTTGATCTCCCCCGATCTGGTAAAGACATACATAAACGACCGACTGAGTGTTCCGGGTAAACCGGACGCTTACCCGGATTTCGACGATGGACTTGGTCCATTTAATTTGGGACCGATCGAATTCCGACCCTTCCGATCGTCCCCAAAAAACTTCAAAACAACGTGGCAACTGCTAAAAATTGGAATCCCCCTCCCTTGTTGCCACGACTCAGCCCTCCACCAACTTGCTCCCCGAACTACCTACAAAATCAGATGTTCGTCGCGTGTCGGCCGGGACGATCAACAACACCAATTGCGTGGTGCCGATCAGCTCGGTCTGTTCGCATCATGCATCCTCGGTACCAGACACGACCTCAAACTCTTTTCGTCAGGATATCCGAGATGGAAGAACGGAGTTGCTGGCTGCTGCTCCAGAGCAACGTGGTGCCGACCCTCAACTGGTGGAATCGGTACAATCCAGTGGCTCTGGTTTTCTACCAGCAAAACTTTATTTTTCAAGGGGCTGACTTTTCAACCCTACCTCCCCACTTACCCCAGTATTTTGACTCGATCGAGTCACCTCCGTCGGATGATTGCACTACAACATCCACCGTGCGGCATAAACCCGTAGTGTTCTGGACCCAGATAAAGGGGGATAGGAACAGACTGATTCATTTCGACCCCAAGGCCTCTCACTCGATGGCAGGGAGGGTGCCGTTTAGCAACTCCGCTCTACGTGGCCGTCGGAAACTAAACGGCACGGTCTCTGTCGTGCTTCCGTGGAGGATTAGGGGATCGGAGCCCTATTGGTTCGACTCAATGCTGCCTATGAGCTTGTATCTGCCTTCGGGACGTATGGTCTCCGTGGAGGTTGGGATAGTGACAAATCTCTGCGATTCAATCAATTTAGGACAGGATTTCGCCCGGTTACATGATGTCCAAGTGAGGATTCCCCTTGGGCAAAACTATGGGACGATCGTCATAGGAGGGGAGAGTCTCCCCTGTGAATATGTGCGCATCAACCATAGTGCCCAAGGTGGAAACCCCTCAGGAGGATATCGACAGTATCAGTCCTATCACCGAGGATGAATCCGCCTGGGCTGTCGTTGTCGGTGCCGTGGAATTTGGAGTATATACTCCCCCCCCATTTCTTCTTGGTTTATAAACACCACGGACTCCCATACCTAAATCCCTTATTAATCCTTGCTCTTGTATGTCTACATTTTTCTTACTTACTTGTTGCTGTTTCTTACCCCACCACCATGTTTATTTATTAACCCGGATACGTCTTTGTATATATTTTTCCTGGACCTCCACCCCCTGTATTGGGAGTTCCAGTGATGTTTCTTCTTTTATAATATTATTTAACATGTTATTATAAACCTCTTGTTTTGTTCTCCATTCCTCCGAGGAAAAAATTGAAACACCCAAATTTGTAATAGCTGACTGCCGACCTTTTCAGCCCATGCCTCCTTTCTTGAAAGTTGACATGGTCTAGGAGGGGAATGACGCATGAGGCTACCACCCCTTTTTTTTGGAATTTTCTTAAATTTATAACTTCTATTTCGGCAAATTTTTAAACAAGTTATTTTTCTTATTCACACAAGTCCGAGGTCTATTCATTTCATTTTCCACTCCACTCTATCTTTCTTATCATATCTCTGTCTTTCTTATACATACATCTTTTCTTCACCTTTTCTATCACGATCATTCACGTCATATTCAACCGTTGTTACACTATTTTCACTATATTCAGATCTTTGCATGTTCAATTCATGTTTCATCCACAGCTCCTTCATTCTGTTTGTACATATATATCTCTATCTTTTAACTCGGTACTTGTATTGTCTCCTTCCTCTTTTTCTCGCCGAATATTCTACACTATTCTACATGTAATGTTTCTTTTTTTTTTTTTCTTTCTCTAAAAACCTCGGAGGAAAATTTTATTTAAAAATATCTGTGTGTTTTCTGATGCTCTCGAAGCAACATGTTCTTGTACTTGTACGTTTCTCTGGTCATTATAACTTATGTTTTGAAAATGTGTTAATTTTTTAAAAAGGCATTGGGCAATAATTCGGTGATGTGGTTCCTGATCTATACCTAAAAGCAGAATAGCAGTACGTAAGTAATTCCATGGATTCCCGAGGTATGCAGATTTAAAAATATTATCGTTCCACGCTGACATCGGGTCCACGAACTCTGGTAGGCTGAGCCGGTCAGGAGGCAATATTTTGAAGTTGTCTCCCTTTGCAAGTGGGACATGGCTCGGGTTTTTCAACCGTGGCCGTGGGTTTCTAAAAAACAATATTGTGCGATCTGTTGGGTAGTGGGTCCTTAGTAGGCCCCCCTGGCATACCACACAAAATTCACTTAAAACTCAAACCTTAATAAAATAGATCAGAAATTTGGAGAATCTGAACAAATCTTGAAAATACTGGTAAACAAATTAAATCAAATTGAGCATTTCATTCAACTTTGCGGTGTTATTTATTATTTATCACGTCTCATTTCATTAGGATGCGACCATCCCCTTAAAAAACCAAATTAAAATTTTTTCGTATTTTCCCTAATAATAAAATTAAATTAAAATTAAAATAAAACACACGCACTTTGAAACGCCGTGAGCATCTTCAGCTAGGCTAAACTCTTAGCCTAGCTACGTAGCCTAAATGTTTTTTCCCTCTCTTTTAATCTTTCAATCTTTTTTACTACCATCATATTTTTAGTGGTGGTAGAATTATAATACAACCTCGGTTGTGGGAAATTCCCTTACCTTTTTCTTCTAAATTATTGTTAATTCTGGTACCTTGTAATATTATGATTTTTTTCTGTACAAATCATCCTTTTTGTCATTGACCATTACAGGTCGAAATATTTTTCGGCTTCATTTTTTATAAACTTTAAAATTTTTAATACTTAATTTTTATTTTTTTATTATGGTTTAATTTATATTCACGGGCATCAGGCCGCACGAGGAAATTAACTGAGGTTAATTCAGGCTACTTTTTTCAAAAAGACGCCTTCTCTGAAATCAGCTATGAGGTAATTAATTAATTTTTGATTGACATTTTCCCCCTCTGTTGCATGGTATAAAGCGGTTCAAATGATCACCTGCTAGCTGAGCAGGTCTTGGGCTCTTAACTCGCATCTTCACCAAATTCTGTGGTGGAGATGCTCTCGGAACACTCAATTGAGTGTGTTTTTTATTTATGGGAAATTATGTTAGGTTTGTATTGGGCTGGATTCTGCCACCCAGGGTCGTATACCACAGCCAGTAAAGAGCACACTTTGTCAATCATAAACCAGAAAACTGGTCAGATGTAATTATACAGGTCAGTTTTTACAGTTGCCCAAGAAACAGTAACAAGGAACTGGTACCTTCGAATCCACTGGTAGTATCCAAACAAAGCTAATAGCCTCTTAGTAAACATTTTGTAAATGTATAAAATAAATGTTTCATCTTAGTTAGTTACATTGACTGAAAGCCTCATTTTGGGGGAAATGTTTCATCCAATGGTCCATATTCTAATCATTGAGTAAATATTATATTATCGTAACCAGGCTGACAAATCAATGTTAAATATTTTCCGCAAAATTTGAATGTGAGAAATAAATCCCATCAACAGATTTCGGTGCTGTTGTGGAATCTGAGTTTGAAAAAGAACAAAAAGTTACATGACCATTCACATTTTCTTTTGTGTCCAGTAAAAAACATTTTTTAAATGGTTTTGATTTTTATTATCTGCAGCAGCCAACTCTTTGTAGGTAAATGATATGAACTGTTTTGTGAATTTTCTCAACAACAGCTACTCTCTACACTCATTACTATTATCGACTGTATGCCACATTTTTCACTTTAAATCATATAAATATTTTCATAGCTATTAAAATTCCTAATCATAAATTTTGCAGGACAATCTGTATGGGATTAGGAATCCTTTTGGGGTTATAAATCTGTATGGGACAAGGATAAATTTTTTTTTTTACTTTTTAGTACGTTTAAAATCGTAGTGTATTAAAAACATTTTTAATTTAAATACCTTGTTATTCTCTAATTTTACTCTTGTCTTACTGAAATTTTTCAATCAATTTTGAACTAACATCCAAATAAGCTAGAGACTTGAAACTTTAACATGTTGCATTGTCCTCCCATCCTCACCTATATTCATAGTTTCAAGTCTCCAGCCTATATGGAAGTTACTTTAAAATGATTTCAAAATTTGCACTGGATAGACAAATAGACTAAAAACAAATCAAGTTAATAAAACGTGGTGAAAAACTATTGATCTATCAACATTTTATTGCAAAAAATCAATTTTCCCCGACTTTTTATTTTCTATTTATCTCTGAAACTTCTGAAACCACAATCTGATGAATATTAAACTTCTTTTAGATTTGCTGCCGTATGATAACTGTAGTGTATGGGACCTATTTTAACTATTTTCTTTATTTTCTTTTATTTCTTGTGCTCTATTGACAAATGGAGCTACTTACTGCTGGCCACCAGAAATTTGGACCACCATCTTTTTATTATAGCTTTAAGCTCTTCTACTTTAAATTCTTCATTCGGCACTTATGTTCTTGATGCCATGTCTCGCACAATAGCCTCTTTTTCATATTTCATTTTCAAAATTTATATTCATAATTTAATTATTTTTGATATCTTTTAATTTAATTGTGGTCCTAGTTAGTGGTTCATGCCTTTTAAGTATGTCGGCACCTCCGTTCTTTATGAGTAAATTTGTACGCGATTATATTAATTTTGAAATCAATCAACATATTTTGGATTTTTGTTTTCATTGAAATTCATCGTATGTTAATTTTTCAATATATGATAATGTTTCTCAATATGTGTTGATCCTTTTATGAGTCCTTCGTTTGTGTAAGTGTGTGTGTGAAGTAAGTCTGTATGCACTTGATCCCAATTTAATTTGACTGATTATCATGTACAACGTATGTCCATACCTTACTTGCTCGCTTCTGGTTTTTACTCTCAATCTTTCTTACCACTACCTGCGATTTCATCTGGACTTTTGCACACTACATAACTATCTTTTGTAAAAATTTCAGCCTTATCTGTTTGGTAGTTTTCTCAAAATTGTGAACACAACATTTTTTTCAACAACTTTTTTTCTCAGTTTCTCTGAAACTACTAAACTTATAGACACTAATCTGTCATCAGACTAGCACCAATATTGTGAAAATTTCAGTCCGATCCCTCTTGTCATGTTTTCAGAATTCTGGAAAAACAACATGTGGAATACCTTTTTGTGAGAGATATTCACACTAGAAGGTCTTCAACAGTATTTGCGTGTTCTGCCACTTCATACGATTAAGTATGGGAGAGCCAAATCCTCGGCGAACACTGGCGATTTTTGAGCCGGTTCTGAGAGTTTATATACAGGATTTGGTACACGCACACAGACACACATGCATACGTATATGTATGTAATTATGTCATACGTTACGTCGTTTCTTGTCTCCGTTGAGGTGATAAGAAACGACGCAGTGTGTTTGGTACCGGGTCGTGACATTACCGAGATTGTTATCAGGTAATTGATCTCAGCCCGTACAATGTATCTTACCTGTATGTACGTACAGGTACGAACATACAAACGCACCAGTGTAAATTCGTTTAACGTCATAAAGACGATTATTGCCAGCCTTTGGGCGGCGACTGTTGTCGAGGGGTGCGAGCCCCTATTACCTCATACGAGTATTGTCCCCACACAACATTTCCAGGAATTTTTTGTTTTCTCAGAAACTAATTACATTTTAAAAAATTAGGTCAAAATGAGAAAATGGTACCAATCGTTTTCTTTTCTCAAAAAACGGATGATTTTCATCATCCACCCCCCTAACCCTTTTGTGAGGTCAATTTTAATGCCACGGTTGCAAGCGAACTGAGTAAAAACAAACAAACGAGCACTGTCCTATCCGCATGGCAATTAAATTTCAACAAGAAATGCCAATTAGAACTCTACCGCTATGGTGTTTGACTGGTTCGAATTTACAAAATGAAAATTGTTCAGTCTCGTATTTCGGACGTATAAGTAACTCGCTAATAAAAACCTTTTAAGAAGGTGTAAAAAATTTTTTCGGATTCGGTATGTGAGATGAGTTCGTCGACAACACGCGGAAACAACCAAACCAAAAAATATTATATTTTTATTATCGAATGTCACCAGCCTGCTCGAATATTATTGAAATGCTGAAGGGGATGGATGAAAAACATCAAGTACGCTTTTATAACAGATTTTTCATTCTTTCTTCCTACCGTCGAACTCTTCACAAAAATAATTGGCTTTCGAAGCGATTCGATTTGCTTTTCCGCATCTACGTATATGAACAATTTTTTTTATAGATATATATATGTATATATCATATTCTTTTTTTTTTTAATTTTAGCATCAATTCTGTGTAATGTTTCTTTTAATGCTTCCGGACTTGTTTCGCACGAGCTTATTATTTCGATTGAAAATTAATTTTGTTCTGCATTTTTTTTGTGTATATATACACATATCTACCCATAATATACCTATGTATATAATTTTTTTTTTTTTTTTTTGGAAATTAACAATGTACGATTCGTTTTAAAATTAATTTCTACGAGTTTTATTTATGATTTTAACATTTCAATGTCTGCATTGTAAAATAAAGCTGTTCGTAGGTATTGATTCGAATGATGAAGATATTTGCTTTTCAGCACTCCAGATATATTTTATCTACAGGTATTGAATAAGAGTTTTGTTTCCATCTTTTTCAATTATAGGCGAACGTCCGGTCAAGGATATGTGCCTTTAAGGATCATTGTATTTTTTTTCTCCATATTTTTTTATTGCGACCGATGATCTCGATAGATTTATTTTTCAACGATCGTTTAATAATTTTGAAATTAGATTTTCAGTACCTTTATAATCAACAAAACTTCGATTGGTGATGCTTTCTTGGACGTAACGTGTCTGAGCGGCGTGGGTAACTTTCAAGATTTTAAGGAGGTTTATTAACGAGCGAAAAACAGAGACACAAAAAACAAACAAAAACACCCGAATATCAACGTAATTGAATTACTCGACGAGTGGTCTTTGCATAGAGATAGGTACCTTTTTTTTTTTTTAGGGGACCCTTGAAGGGTTGTTACCATCAGAGTCTACATCAAATATATAACTGATTTGGTTGTATTATACGGTCTTTCAATTAACATTGGAAAATAGCCATTAACAAAAATTAATATCCAATTTTATAGTATGTCAACTTTGGAGGAGGGGTTTACGCCCCCTCTCCACATGCTACAATCACAAATCCTAGATGATCAAAATCATATATCGACTTATGCGAGTTATCTTCAATATCCGATGGTAACGAAACGTTATGCAGAAAGCACTTTGTATAGATGTATATATATTTATATATATATATAGATGTATATATATATGCACACATATCTTTATACAGTAATACTCAGAGCGCCCAGTTTTGTTCTTGTATTTTCTCTCGTCGTTATCTCGTGATTAATTCGTTTTAGGTGAAATCTGATGGTGGAAATGAATTTGTTGTTAAAAAATACGAGGGTCATCACTGAAAATTTTTTTTTTGTCGTCATGAGTTTTTGAAATAAATTAAAAATTAAAATACGTGCAGTTTTTTTATGACTTATCTGTGAAAAACTAATGGCAACAAAAAATAAATTTTGTTAGAGAACTCGAGCAAATTTTTTTCTTTTTTCAATAGTATAAATTCCAGCTCTTTGTAGCTTAAATAGAAGTTGAGAAATCGTAAAATGAGAGAAGACCAATTTTTTTCAAGATTAAAATGCTGCGAATGTTGCAAAAAACGAGGATAAATATACAAAAAGTGGGATTGAATTTTATAATATAGATTAACACGACGGCGCATCTAATTTCCATTGAATTTCATTTTTAAATAACACAAAAATGTACCATGGTCTTTGACTATATTACAGTACTGGACCGTTAAAGCTCTATAAGCCCGATGTAATTTGTAATATAGAGACATGGTGACATAAAAGTAGGTAACCAGCGTGTACTTGGTGCGTACTTTCGATGTTTTGCTTGAATTCACCAACTTAGAATACATTTGATAAGTTTCATCCGGTAAATTCACAAGGGTTTAAAAGTGTGTCATGTGGTACACCGTGGTTGCCTAATTAGCGCCGGCATGTCCGACCAGAAATTCTTCTTCTTTACTGGTCCAGTTCTATCTAATCAAAGACCTAGTTACTTATCAGTACGTCGTTATTGGAAATTTTCAAGTTTTCTTTTCCTATAAGTACTGTATAACATTCTAATTTACTACAGTCAGTCTTTTGACTTAGTATAGATAGGTATTATTAGAAAGGTGTTATGGCTATAGGTACCTCAGCGAAGATTCCTGATCATTTTACCAATCCAAAACACCGAAAGGAAAATTAACGAATTATTATTTGACCGAATTCCAATTTATCGAAGCTGTTTTACCAAAAGACTTTTCACCAATACATATTTTTACAAACACTCATTACCATTTTAAATTTTGATAATAAGAAGGAATGGAAAAATCTAACCACCAAATGATAAAGGAAAAAAAACATTCCAACTTGAATCTTTTTAATTTAGAAAAAAAAAACAACCCATCTCACCTTATCTCCCACAATATGATAAAAACATAGAGAAGTGCCCATTTTCAAGTATTCGAAAAAAAAATTTTTATTTAAATATAGCTTTTAAAATTTTTGGTTTTTTGGTTGAAGCGTCTTTCGGTGAAATGAAGTTGGTAAAATGGATTCGATATAATTGATTTCAAATCGGTGAAATGGTTATTTCGTAAAAAAGGATTTGGTAATACTTCCAGATACCTTGCAGAGAGTATAGCTGGCTATTATTGGTACAGACGACCACGTACGGCACAGTAGAATATACCGAAGACGAAATTTATAAACAAAAATCAAATAGTATATTCGATAAATTTTCCCTACAAAAAGTTAATGCCTTCTATACTGAGTCTTACTAAAATTATGAAATCCCCGACTGGGACAGAGGTGCAGGATAGTTGTAGGTACAACAAAAAATTTTTTTTAAACATAAAAATCCACTCATTTAAACTGATTTCCAGAAATTACCTAGGGATGAATGCGAGTACCTATGTTTAGACGCACAATTTTTGAAATCGGCATTTATTTTGTACCATTTTAACCTTCTACTAAATTTTGTTGCAACTGGATTTCTGGTTCCTGCTCTGAGGCTAAGGGAAGGGCGAATAGTTCATACAAAACAAATTAATATGACATGTTGACCTCTAATATAATATTGATTTTTGATTTAAGAACAAAGAAAACCTAATTTTTCTTACAGAAATTTTTGTATTATTGTTTTGATTTCAAAGAATTTTCAAAGAATGATCATGAACTATAGTGACGGTAAGTTTGCCTATGATTGATTGATAAACTCAAAATAATTAGACTAAGTTCCAATCAACATTTAATAACTTTAATAATAAATTCCAATGTAACAAGGTACAGATTATACTAACACTTGCGGACTCGCCTACTGAGCCCCTTAACAGTTTTTGGTTACAAGAGACTATATAACTAAAATAGTTACTAGAGATGGTTATTAAAGAAGATGACCATTCAAAGGCTCTTCATGAAGTGAAATTTACATTTCATTTACCCTAATTATATTAACAACAAATTCTTGAACAAATGAATACAAAGTAGGAGTGAGAGATTGATGATGTCATGATTGACCAATGAGATGATTGATTATCCTCCCATTACTTATGCGACTTTGTCAGTATAGTTCTTCTAGTAGATTCCAGAAGATTCCAGAAGAGTCTAGGTACATTTTTAGGTGATCATTACCCCCTCTGTTTCAATCATAATATGGCAACAAATTTGATGGACAAATGAAGGTTATGACAAATTCAGACATGAATGTGCAAGAGAGAGAGATATATTGGCTGATGCAATAAAATTCTAATGTGCCATCTGTATTATGTTTATTGTGGATTTATCGTCATATAGTCATAGGGTGAATAACATTTGACTGATATGACAATATATGAATATGAGTGTTAATGAGAAGAAATATATTGATACAACCATTTTTTTTACTTTTCTTTGTTGGGAATAAAATTGGACCTTTGGAATATCTCCATTTAAAAATAATTTTCCTTCTTCATTGTGGGCTGTCAGCTCAGGGATTTGAATTGGCAACCCACAGGTTGGAAAAAACAGACGACACACCATGGTGCTACAACACCGATGATATATAGCTGTGTCCCTATAACCATTCCCCCAATGCTGCAATGTAAGCACATTACTACAGGGCAGAGCTAGACTACTGTGTATGAACACAGACTTAAGTCATCATGGCTCATGGCTCGACGCCATTCTAAGGAGGGCGATTTGGAGGCAGTTGCATAAACATCTCACATTGGTAATTACCCATTCTGTGGGCCATTGGCTTCAGGATTTGAACTGGTAACTCATAGGTTTGAAATACAGATGACGCTATGATGCCAACAATATATATCCGCATCCCCATATTCATTATTAACTTCTTTTTTTTTTTTTTAATTTGGGTGAAAATTGGAAACCGGGACATGAATTTCAACTGGCCAAGACACCGGGACTGTGGCGCCTCAAACTGGAACAATTTCAGGCAAACTTGGACATTTGGTAAGCCTATACCTACCTATAATGGTAGTTTATAGACAAAATGAACATTATATGACCTAAACAATTATGAATTTTCTTACACACTCCTTTGTCTATCGCCTTTTATTTTTTTCTCTTTACAAATTCTCCTTCTAACCCCGACAAGAACCAATTACAAGCCAGATAATATACCTTCCACGAGTATACAAGTTGATGTAAAGTATGAACTTACAATACATTTTGTATTATTCTGTTCCATTTTTGTTCACTGTTGAAAATTAGAAAGTTTCTTTCATAGAAGTGTTGTTATCATAGTTGACTACTCGAACACACTATTATTGTTTTTAATGGTTTCATAATTAATTATTGTTTTTCATTATTATTGTTAACAGGTCCTCTCTAGTTGTTAGAGGATAGTAGTAGAATTTATTTAATTGTGGATGAAGTATTTGTGTATGATTCCCGAGTAAATTATTGGTGTTTTTTTTATACTGTAAGTTATTGGAGGAAGTGTAGCTCCGAGAGGTGAGAGCCTCTTTTGAGACTATAGCATTACACTTTCTGGAATTACAGGTACATAAGTAGAGAAATATAAAATTTCAATCACAGAGATTATTTATTTTGAAATTTTTACTTAGGCATATCCCCAAAATTTTAATTGGTACTTACTCAGTTACCTAACTTAGAAAGAAAAATTTATTTTCCAACAAATTATAGAAACTCTTAATAAAGTTTAAATGAGAAACAAGAAAAATTCATCAACTCATATGACTTGGATAACAAAAAATTAAAAAAAAAAACAATTTTATTTTTTTGAAGAGCTTGTATGGCCTAGCAGATAATATTTCAAAAATTATTATAACAATAATTATAACTCTTTTCCATGGTTAAATGAATTTCGAACCCCCACCAGTTTCTTTTATTTTTGGATTAAGACAAAAAATTTTCATTCTCTTGTTCCAAAAATAAAAACTTTCTAATTTTCTCCGCCTAAACAAATTCATATGAATTAGTTCCTTTCTTTTTTCCACTTCCTTTTATAATTCATGCATTTTCAGTACGCTATTCACTAATACAATTCGCACTGAGCCAAATGATCGAAAGGAAATTTGCATATAAATTCTAGAAAGCGTTTGCGAAATTGGCAAAATAAATGAACTGTTGCCAAAAGTATAAAAAATAAATCATTTAAAATTCCCTTGGTATTTTCTCCACTGCATTTCAATCTTGCAACGGTACTGTCAGTGCTCGGCCACTGCACTTGAGTTCATTATAAGAATGGAAGCATAACAAAAAAAAAAAATTCTTGGAATAAATTCACGATTGTAGAGACAAGAGTTTACCGAAATAAATATATACCTATACCAAACTCGACAGTCTCGATCCAAGTTGAACAAAAAAAAAAAAAGAAATGTAAAAGAAAGGAGAATATCTCCGAGATCAGTATCTAACAACGGCCATGGATAGGAATACCTATATATTTCCTCGAGTGACTCACCTAGAAATTTCTGAAAATTGTAGAAAAACGTTAGGTAGGCTGTTGATATTCAGGGAATGGAAGTGCGATGATCATTTCATTAGAAACTGATTTCACAGGGTTTTGGAATGTTTTTGTCTTCGTAAAAAAATTATAATCGGCACTATCGATCCAATCGTTTATAATTATAAACTGTAAACTCGTTAATGATTTCCCAAATTACTCGGAATTCGAAAATTCGCAGTATTTGGGTGTAAAAAAAAGTTGTTAGAACCGTAGAAAAAAACCCATCAACGATCATACAAGTTTTCAGTCACCTAACGAGGATGGTGACCTCTGATATACTATGAAATTGGCTTATTACTACACAAAGTACCTTCGTGGTATCTCCTGCTAACACGTGTAGACCTATAATAGGCCAATAATGGTGTAACAGCATCCAATAACTAGGTGAATAATTATGTAGCTGATAATCGCAGCTAGTGTTTGACAGTCATCGATTAAAACCTTAAAGTACAGCCAGCAATATAGGAAAGTGACCATGGTCAGCATCCTCAATTATCTGCCTCACTCCTAACCATGGCCTTGGAACACCACCAACCACCAGAAACAGTAACAATGGTCAGTGACTATAACCAAACATCGCAGACACTAATCATAATCACTAAACCGAGTCAGCAACCATCGTTGATCATAAAAGCCACAAACTACAGCTAGCAAACATGGCTACAGATTATAGTCACTAAACGCAAGGCTGACCCCACCAGCCAATACAGCCTCAAATAACGTCTGTTAATCACATCTAATAATTTTTGCCGCTGGCTTCGATATCTGTTAACCACGGCTAGAACCTCAGTCAGTGACCATAGCAACCAGCAACCATATCTACTGACTTGGCCTATCCACTATGACAGTCCAAAGTGAAAAGTGAATCAAAAATTGGAATATGGTGTTGTAAACTCCTTTCCCTCTAGGTATATACAAGTACATAAGCTGATATATGCCTATTTTATTGGAGATATGGTAACATTTGGGATGTCCTCTGCGTTTAAGCCATAGAAATGTTCAAGAAGTCTGTTTGAATAAACTTCTTTTTTGCTTCATGACCATAACAATTACTGACTGCAACTTATTTTGTTGTTTTTCATTATTTTGATGTGTAAAAATGTTAGTGCTCAGTGGCTGCAGTGGGGGTTAAATGAGAATTACAATCATCAGATTCACGTAACTGTAACTCTTACAATCGTAATTCTCATTTGCGTGTGTTATATGACATGTATGTGTGTGGTTGTGTGCGTGTGCAATGTGTTGGGCACGAATACAAGTGGCTAAATATTTATAGCTAATTTGTTAAACTTTTTGGATTTCCCTTCCTTCAACCCAGTTCGTAGTTTGTGAATCATTGAATAAAGTATCCACACTTTCCGGGTATCTCAGTTTTTACTATTAGAACACCATTTTCAAACGTAAGGTGTGGTCTAAATTCTACGTCAAAAAATGAGAAAAGTATAAAATGGGAATCGTGGGATAAATGCACCGATTATGAGATATGTACCAAATATTGGGTACCATTGTTCTCTTAAACAATTAACGCAGTCTGCTGCAACAAAATTGAGAATAATTAGTGAAACTGTTCTATTGTACCAATTCGCAAAAAAAAATCGAAAGAACACGCCTGAAATGATTTATCCTCTCTTTTTGACTATTATCACTATCTTTTAAAATTTTTTGTAATTTTTCATAACTTCCGTACAGAATACTCATTGATATTTTGAAATATGATCGTTATTAACAGAAAATTTAAATACTTGGCTACTATTTTCCAGCGTTGTTAATCCTGTAAGTTGATTTATTTAATTTTAGGAATTTTTTATTTTCATCATATCAAAATTTGAAGGATGAACCTAATATGGAGTACCTACCAATTATATGTTTAAAATAACAGATATAATGGAATTAAATTGTTGTAAGTGGCATTTGTAACCTTTATAAGAAAGAATAATTAATTTTATAATTATAATTTTGTGTTTTGTATAAATTTTCATGTACCCCATATTAGAAAAGAGATGTATTCCATATTGGGAACACCTTTTGTGGATTTATTATTTGGAGTAATGGAACAAAAAAATTCATGTAAAAATCAAGGTTGGTTCCATAGAATTTTTAATGTTACAAACAATAACATCAAGGACAATCGATCCTGATTCCTCCATAAATTTAATTTACAATGAATTTTAAAATTTACGCACAATTTTAAAATTACATACCCCATATTCGGTACATTTACCCTACTAATTAGTTACCTAAATATACCAAGTTTTTCAAAAAATTGAATGGGATCAATTATCAACATCTTATTCATCAACCGTAATTTTTAATTTTATATATAAAAAAAAAATAGGTACATTTTGTTATGCTCGTACCTCCATTAACAAAATGTTGAAATTAATTTTTTTTTTTTTTTTGAATGAGATGAAAATTAATTAATTTTAAATCAAAATACCACGACACGAAAAATTATATTTTCCACATTTAGTAAACGGTTTACACGATGCCCACGCTGGTTTGCAAGCAGCACTGCATAATAAAGTGGACTGGACAGTATCTGAACTTTTTTCTTCTTCTTTTTAAGCTATCTGAATGCAAAAAAAAAAAAAAAAAAAAAATGTTGGATCTACAAAAAAAAAAAAACCACAAAAACAACCAAAACAACAAAAAAAACAATCTGAATATGATCTAATAACAAAAAAAAAAAAAATGGAGGGATAGGAAGTGGGTAACAAGTCGAGTCGAATCTTTGCAATGAGAAACGGGTATATATAAACGCTGGTCGATGTACGCCAATCTTGTTTTGCCCAACTCACTGGAGAATCAGTTACTCGTGTATTTTAAAATTCAAGTGTTGTCTCTGTTTTTGTTTTTTTGTACACTTTTATACTTCTGCGCGTGTTCGAACCGGTTCGTTATTTAATTTTCCAATTTTTCTTCGTCTTTTTTCTTTACACTTTTCTCCTTGCTAATACCCATACGGCGTATTCAGTCTGTATTTTGCGGGATTTTCTTTTAATAACGAGACGCTGAGAAAATTTTTTGTGCTGATTCGTTTTGACAAATTGCGACCGAGTGTGAATTATTTGCCAATCTATCAACATGAGGAACTCATTGCAGGTAACGTGTAATAATAATATTATTTTTTTCTCTATTTGGTGTTCAACATTCGCGGATTTTGTTATAACTTAAATTACAATAATTATGTTCACATAGGAGATGGCTGTGTTGGCACTCATTGCCCGAATTTTGTCAACACAGCTATTCAACAAGCAGAAAGAATCAAAATTTTGTAAATTAAATTAATACCATTCATGGAATAGAGCCTTCACGAATACCTGCAGTTTATCGAATATTTTTTCAAGAAATTCTAATATTTGATGCAATTTTAGCATGAATAGTACCTTAGTTTTATGACAAGAACTTGAAATCAAATTACGCTTACTAATAGATAGTAAATAATTAGTTTTATGACTGCATCCCATTATTGAATTACTCGATTTAGTAATTTTAATTTATTTTATTTAGAATTACCAATATTTGAAAAATTAAAAAAAATAATGAAAATATCTTCTACCTTTTTTTGAAAAATTGTTTTGAGAACTTTATTCTTGTTTTTTTTGGAATAGAAAAACCAAAAAATTAAAAATTTCTTCTCACTTCTTCGGCATAATATTTTCAGGACTTAGTTGCTTTTTTTGGAACAAAAAATATTTAATAGGTATCCACAATGGTGGGAGTAATTATACATCGGTCCAAATATTCGTTTTCTGATTTTAATTAAATTATATTTGATACAATTGAATAAAAATTAATTACCATACCTAATTTATACGAAAAACAAAGTCCAAAAGTGGGGTTGAAGATTTGAAGAAAAAAAAACACAAAGGTCCAATTAGCTAGGTAACACATATTAAAAATGTAAAACAAAGATTCAAGGTCGTCGATATCTAAAATATTTAATCGAAATATAGAGCTCCCATTTATATTTTACTATCCAAATTTTATTCATATGCATTAATTCCATTTATGTACAAACATTAGTGAAAAATAATTCAAAGGCTTGTGGATTCATTGATTGAATTTTCAGTAGGCTACTACGAATTGTGCAAAGGTGGTTTACTTCAGCTTTTCTTGTAATTCATTCCCACATCGATACCGATGGAATAATAATCGTTTGAAATACTTCCTGATAAAATAAATAGAGCCCCATTTTTTCAGTGCAAAAACCTTTTTGAACTTATCTTTCTTTTCGTTCACCGCTGGTTTTTGATCACCAAGTTGTTTATTTTCACCATCATCATTCATTTAAGTAATCTCATCGTAATATTATTATTTCTGCAACATACAAACATTGTATAGACAGCAAGACTAGATTAGTATTTTTTCATTTACTCCTTTAAGTGACATTTTCAAATTAGATTTTCAATATTTTTTGCGTATCTTCCAATACTTTGTGACGGGTCAAGTTTTGTATTATTTTCAACCTTCAAAAAGGATAAAAATATCAAATAATGAACTTTTGTAATAACGAATTTTTCTTACGATGTTTTTTTCTGGAATATTTGTCATAATTTTGAGCATTATTCATTTTAATGTCGAAAGTCAAATATCATACGTCTAAGTTATTGTCTTTAGTCATCTACAAGCGAATAAAATTTCAATTTTCACGTTTAAAAGCGTGTATACAATTTACCTTTCTCGACTCTTATTCAAAATGAAGTGGAAACGTCCCTTCCTTTGTTTTTAATTTTTGATAAAAATAAATTTATAATAATACCTAATAAAGTAGTTAATTCTATTGTCAGTCTATAGATATACGATTATAAATAATTTAATGTTAACTTATGATTTGATCGACCTGAAAATTTTTTGTAAAATTTAAAATTAATGACCGTCCTCAAGTTCAAAAGCTGGCGTGATACCCATTGAAAACGGTCATTAAAAATATATTTTTAGCCAAAAGTAATTTACACGTGCACTTATTATGTTATCGTGTTATCTCATCTGGGAATGACAGTGCCAAAAAAATTTCTTATTGTGCTATTCCCAGTTTCAAAAATTTTCAACAGGTTTTCAAAAAATAAAAAAAAAATAAAAAATTTATATGGTGTTTTAAATTTATTTTTCGCATACTGCGACGAATTTAAATATTTAAGTCAAATTCGTGGTTATCGTAACATTTATATGGGCTATCGATCAAGACGACTTTAGATTTTTCAAATTTTCATCTGCTAACAATAGGTTATAAAAAATGTAATAAAAAAGAAGACAAGAAGAAGAAGACGAAGAGGAATGGTGCCAGTTCACTAACGAACTTTTTATTTCGTTCACGTTCGTGAAATTCTGTGTAGCTCGTAAAAACATGCAGCTATTCGCATTTCTTGTTTTTAGGTTACGAAATAATGGTATGTTCCTTTTAATAACTTGTGGTACCTATTTCTAGCTGTTCCTATTCTTAGTTATTCTTATGTTTTAACTGACCTTGATACTCAAAAATCCAAAATACACAAAAATGTGTGTGTAAATGATGTTAAAAGAAAGCAAAAAAAAAAAAAACGTAACAACCAAGTCTCCTCCACTTGATTACTTATGAAACGTGTATGTTTGCCTATCGTTAGATTTGAGGAGTTGCAAGTTATAAAAATTTTTGTAAAATTCAACGTAATTATTATACCTAGTACTTAGTTTTAGGGAAAAATTTCAATTAATTTACTACAGATTTTGCTATTTATTCGCAAAAAAAGGCAAAGCCCGTTCAAACTGATTTTTATTCGTTATTTAATGAACTTTGTTCAAATAGATTTCACATAGGTAGGAAGTTTATGTTACACCAAATTTTTAACGTAAATTCTACGTATACAGTTAGGAATTTTGGTAATTTTAGTTTGAAACGATTTGTGATATTTGCTCAAAAACAACGAAAAAAGCACAGAATCGAACAATTAAAATAAATCTTTTAGGTGGAGGTATGAAGGCTGTTCGAATTCTTAATAATTTTATTTTTTGAAGCATCATAATTGCAATATACTTTCTGCAATACAGCTGTCGATAATGTAGACGACTATATGCGCCTTCATCGAACATGAAACGACGATTTAAAAAAAATGCAGAATGTAAATTCTTTATGCACCATTTTTTACTTTATGCACAGTCTTGTGCGCATGCGTTACTTTATGCACTGTCTGTAAATTCTTTATGCGTCGGTTTTTGTTTCATGCTGCGGTTTGAGTGCATGCGTTGCTTTATGCATTCGTCTATATATAGTACGCATTTTACATTCATTCATCTTTATCTTTTTTTTATACTTTTTTGGAGAGGTTTGTTGCAAAAAATAGTATGTGACATGCATGTATACAATAAGTGATTGATACCCGTGTGAGTTACATTACGTATTCGCCTTTGGCTCATGCTGAAAAAATCACTCTCATATCAAAATCACCAGCTTTGTACATTTACGTCACACATAACGATTTCAGTTTTAGAAAAATATTTCGGCTGAAATTGAAGCCGGCTACAATAAAATTCTACCAAATGTCATATTTTAATATACGTAGGTAGCCTTTTTACAATTGTAAATTAAAATTTGTCCGTAGAACAATATAATATATCACATCATCCCTAATCTTCATGCTCTTCAAAAATAATCTATAAGTTCATCATAAATATACAAATATCTGGTCTAGAAGAAATAGTCGATGGAATAGACCAGCCAGACAAAGAATTAACCAACCTCATCTGAAACATGAGGATGCAATCATTATTACAAGATTACGAATAGGTTTTACTCGAATTTTCCACAAATATCTATACCAACGAATGGGAGTCGCTTTTTAATGGGTGCAGTTTCTTCAGCTCACAATCGTACGCGTTACACAAGTCTATATTAATTTTATAAATTATTTTATTTCAAAAAGCAGTGCTTGAACTATACTTAATGAATCTCTTTTCAAAGTATTCTAAACTTTAGACAGTAATTCAAAAATTAGCTTTATGTAGTGGCTAGTACCTACTCTACCTACACATCTGAGCGATGTAATAGCAAATGAGATTGAAAAATTTTCCCTCAAAAACAAGATTTTTTGACGATGAAAGAGCTAAATTTGAAAATTAATTTGGGGAAATTTTAATGAATTTGGTTGATATTTTACCATTTTCTGACTTGATTAACCCTGAAATCGTAATGGTGAATGATTCTAACGTAACTGAACTGTAAAATGTTTGAAAATGTGTTTTTTTTTTTTTTTTTGCCATATAAAATAGACCAACTTTAAAATTATGAAGTGCTGCTTTAACTTATCAACTAACAGTTTTGTTATTTGGTTTAGAATTGAAGAGTGGTTTGTGGTCAAAATTAAAAAGAATTTACTTCCATCAAAAGTTTTCTTTTCATTTTTCTTCTGGACAAAAATGTCTCTTCTTTCAATTTTTCACGCATCCCCATTAAATTCCAACTTAAATCAAGCAACATCTCTAAACTTGTTAGTTGGGATAGAAAATTCCCGATTCCCAGTTCATGACACTAAAATTTCCCAAATAAAAATAACAATTTTTCAGAATATCACAGAATTT